>WEIU01004875.1:147963-158042 GCA_013389925.1 Aegithalos caudatus | reverse complement strand
CTTCCTTCCATTTCTTTTGCTTTCTCCACTTCTTTCTCTTTTGCCCCTTGCCTTGCCTTTTTTTTAATTTGCTTGCTTGCTTTCCCTCTTCTTTCTTTCTTTTTTTCCTTCTTTCTTTCTTTCCTCCCTTTCCCTCTCCCTTTCCCATATCACATATATCACACTATTCTAAGTGAGAGTCACTTAGAATAAACTTCACTCAAATAAAAAATTATCCTTGAGGAATTAGTATCCAAAACTGCGTAACTTGGGTTAAATTATGTTCCCATTTACACCCCTACTGTAAGTCAGTGAGGATGTGGGAGTAATAACTGGGAACCATGAGCCAAATTTTTCTTTCAGTCATATCAGGGTAAATCTGCAACAATTTATTTGAATTTAATGGCCAATTAGGATCTACCTTTATATATATATAATAAAAGAATTAAGTTATTAATCTTGAAACAATAACTCTTTATTTTAATAAAAATTAACTTTGGGAATGTTTCAGAGAAAAGCATTTTAGGAAAATAAAATACTTTTGTCAAAATTGTGGAACTCTACAAAGAGCCTCATAAATTTGTGATGATTAAAAACCAGCAGGAGGTGGAAAGCATGATTAATGTTTCATTATATCCATTTAATACACCTGTATAATGTGCATATTTTTCAAAGCTGTCTCATTGTCATTTCTTCCCATCTCCTGACCATGTTTTAAGACATGTATTCTAACAAAGGGCATAAAGCAATACTGAGATCTGTGCTACTGCTGAAGTGGTTAATAATAGGATGGTTGCCAACCAACTCTGCTGTTCTCTTTTGACTGCCATGTCAGGAGATAAAAAGTAGAACTGCCAAAGCATTTCACTTCGCTCACACATTTAAAACTATTAAAAATTAAGATTTTTTAAAAGAAAATTTGATTTTTTTTTCATTTTAATGTCATTTTTTCTGTCCAGTTATTAAACTTGTGTATTTAGTTTAAAATACAATGGTTTCTGTGCAGGGAAACAAAGGTGTTTCATAGAGTCTTTCTAGTGAGAGATAACATCCAGAATAATAACCCCACATCAACCAGCTTCTGTGAAGCTTCTGAGTAGGGTGACAGACAGCAAGAACTTTTGTTTGCTTTAATTTGAACATGTGGGTGGAATAGCTGTTCCTGTCCTTGGCTTAGCCATGTCCTTCACAGATACTTGAATGAGTTAATTATAGATTGTTACCTAATGACATAACTGTGCTTTCTGAATCTCACAGAATGACAATTTCTGATCAAAATACTTCTTATTCCTGTATTTGCTCATCAGCATGAAAACCATTCTGTGTGCACATATACAAAATTTCTTTCTTTCTTTCTTTCTTTCTTTCTTTCTTTCTTTCTTTCTTTCTTTCTTTCTTTCTTTCTTTCTTTCTTTCTTTCTTTCTTTCTTTCTTTCTTTCTTTCTTTCTTTCTTTCTTTCTTTCTTTCTTTCTTTCTTTCTTTCTTTCTTTCTTTCTTTCTTTTTCTTTCTTTCTTTTCTCCCTCTCTCTCTCTCTCTTTCTCTTTCTCTCTTTTTCTCTCCTGCTCCATATTTTAAAACAGCTGTTACATTTTTCTTTGTTTCATAAACAAATATTAGCCCAGTTTTTTGAGTTACTCATTCTTGTTGAGGAGTACGTCAGGTCTGTGTGTAAACTGTGGGGGAAAATAAAACCCTAGCCAGCCAGATTTGCTTGATTCCCAGAGGAAAGATGCAATCAGAAACTAAAGGTAACAGGAAACAGAAGCTGAATAAATAAGCACATGACACCCATTCATAGTAGTGACGATATCACTTTCTTCTGCCACATTTTAAAAGAGTTTAAGATGAAATCTATAGTCACGTATACTAAAAGGTTACTCTGAGGAAGAGGAAGACAACCTGGGGCACAGCCTTATGTTTCTTCAGAGACCAAAGGTGCTGCCACATGCATTTCTACTTTAGATGTCATTATTTAATGGTTGTATTGCAAACATGTTATTACTCTCATTATGTTATTATACTAAAGAAAAACATTGCAGCATCATATTCCTGTACAGGTCAGAGTCCAGGAAAGGCAAAACCAACTGCTAGTCACTAGTCATATTAATAGTCACCTCATAACACAAAAAGCAAAAGAAAGCTGATTCTGATATACCAGAAAGTTTCAGTTCATTTAGTAGTCATGTTTATATCCACTTTCCTAGTGCTTAGATTTGGATAGTTTTGGACAGGCAGTTCCATTCCATTCTCTCCTCTTGCATGGGCTATGTGATGCACCACTTTAAGTATCAGAGCTGAGATCATCATCTCCCTCTTCCCTCACCCCAGATTCACCCTCCACAGTAGAAACTAATTTCAGCTAAGTACTGACCACACTTTCCATAGATGTGAAGCCATCTCTGTGCTGAAAGTAAAATCCTAAGGACTCTAGGTTTTGTGTAAGGGATCAATTAGATTAGTCCCTTCTTTACCACAAAATAGCTGGCTGCTCACAGGGGAGGTGGACCACTAGGCATCCAGGGTTATTCTGAACTAGTTTCTAAAGCAGGCCAGAATTTATTAACTTTCTATGTAGGGAATCCCCACCCCTGTATACACAGTCAGTCGTAGGAATATTTGAAGGTCACATCTATCTTAATTTCTACTCATCTTTTGCCAGTCTTAAATGAACAGATTTGAGCTTGTCTTCTGCAAAAGAGTGGAATTTATTCTTATAGTTAGACAGGAAACATTTATTTTTCTAGTATGAGATCAGATATATTTCAAGTTCTTCCATTTAACACACCAAAACTACTCACAAGTGTTTACCTCTGAAATTAGCTTAGCAAGTATGTTCAAAAATATATATTCCTAAATGGTGATCAGAATCATAGCTAAAAGTTATTATATAGACTACTCCTGTTTTCAAATTGGTGATGGGTCTTTTCCTCTTTCAGCTGCAGCTTTACAAGTAGAAGCATGTGATTGTTTTCCTGGGATAAAAGGGGCACATATAATGCTGCAAAGCAAAATCTTTCCAGTAGGTTTTCAGAGTTCTACCTGTACCACCTCCCTCTTTTTACCAACACCATTTTTTTTTAAAAGAAAGGAAAAACAATATAAATCTAGAAATGAGGGAAAAAAAAAAAAAAAGAATTTATTTTTTCTTGCTTATGAGCTTTGAAACAGCTACACCTAATTTGAAATAGTAAGCAGAGCATTGTCGGCAATTATTTGTTTAGAGGCAGTTTTGAAATATTAAAAGCTATCTTTACCATTACTGGGTTTTGCACAGATGTATCCATTAGCCTTTCAGTCAAAAGGTCTTTGAACTTGTTAAGGGAACAATGTAGTTCCAGGTTGTTCCAGTTACAGGCAAAACCCCTAGGCAAGAGTGCTGTGGTCTTTGTTCTCACATAGTGATCCTTGATGATCAGAAAATTCTAAAGGAGACCATAGTGGAAACTCAGAAACTGTAGCAATTATGCAGATTAAATTTATCCAGCGGACTTTAACACTTATTTCCAAATTCTCCTCTTACTAACTCTCAAGATTGTGTTTCAGTGTCCTAGAGAAAGGCTCATATTACTTATGTGATACTAATGTAAACACTGTGATTGCAAAGTACTGCATTTGTGGGTTTTCTTGGCTTGGAGAATGTCAGTGAAGGAGGACATTTTCTTAAATATTTTTAAAATTAATTCAGCCATTATCAAGAAATCTATATGAATGCACTAACCACGGAAGTTTAACATTTTATGATAATGTTTTCCATTTGTGTAACTAAATAAGTCATAAATTAAGTTCTAATCCAGTGTTGTGTTCTCCAGAACTGCAAGGGTTCTTTCAAAAATCATTCACAAAATGCTAGATGATAAAAATAAATTAAGGTATTTTTTCTGTTGTGAGTATAAATATTATCATATAATTACACTAGCATATTTGTGTAAATCATGAGGTACTGTTCAGTTCTAAAGAATGTTTTGGTGAGACGGGAATAATCTTTCAAAACTTTTGAGAGGATGTAAAAATACAGTTTTAAAAACCAATGAATGTGTCAAGTCAATTTAATTTATTCAGCATATACTGAGGTATGTTTAGAATATTGTAAAATGGACTATATGTATACATGTGCTACATGCTTACAGCCACACACAGACATGAAGGCATCAATCACCCTATAGCAGTGACCAAGGTTGCTCAAAATAACAGTTACCATTCTGAATCTTAGGACTATATGAAAAATACAAACTTTCAAGATCACCTATTAGTTAATAAATTTTACCAAAATTTCTCCACAAGTTCCTCCACAATCATGGACTCATTGAACTATACAGAATTACTAAGGTTGGAAAAGATTATCAAATTCAACTGTCAACTGAGCACCTTGACCATGTTCCCCTTTAAACCATGGCCTCAAGGGCCATGTCCACATGTTTTCTGAACACTTCAAGGGATGAATCCACTACTTCCCTGTGCAGCCCATTCCAATGCTTGACATACTTTCCATGAAGAAATTTTTCCTGATGTCCAGTGTGAATCTCCTCTGGCACAACTTGAGGCCACTTCCTCTTGTCCTGTCACCTGGGAGAAGAATAACACCGATCTCACCACAATGTACTTTCAGGTAGATGTAGAGAGCAATAAGGTTTTAAACTCTCCCAGTTTCCTCAGCCACTCCCCACAAGACTTGTGTTCCAGACCCTTGCCTGTTCCATTGTGCTTCTCTGGACACGCTCCAGCCCCTCAATGTCCTTCTTGTACTCACAGGCCCAGAACTGAACACAGGATTTGAGGTGTGGCCTCATCAGTGCCAGGTAAAGGGGGACAATCCCTGCCCTGATCCTGCTGGCCACTCTATTGCTGACACAGGCCGGAATGCCATTGGCCTTCTTAGCCACCTGGGCACACCTGGCTCTTCTTTCAGCCATTGTCACGAGCATCCCCAGGTCCTTTTCCACTGGGCCACTTTCCAGGCACTCTGTCCCCAGCCTGTAGCTCTGCAGGGGTTGTTGTGAGTCAATGGCAGAACCCAGAACTTGGCTTTGTTTAACCTCACACCACTGGCCTTGGCCCATCAATCCATCCTGTCCAGACCTCTCTACAGAGCCTTCCTACCTTCCAGAAGATCACCACTTCCACCCAACTTGGTGTCATCTACAAACTGAGGGTGCCCTCTATGTCCTCATCTAGGGCGTCAGTGAGGATGTTAAACAGGAGTGGCCCTCATTGTGATGGGGACACTTCAGCCATAGGAACACCATGCATGACCAGACGCCAGCCAGATTTAATTCCATCCACCACCACTCTCTGAGCCCAGCCACCCAGCCAGATTTTTCCTAGTGAACAGTGCACTCATCCGCAACATGGGAAAACAGTTTCTCCAGAAGAATTGTGGGAAATGGTGTCAAACACTTAACCAAAGCCTAAGTAGACAAGATCCACAGCCTTTCCCTCATCCACTAAGTGGGTCACTTGTAGAAGGAAATCAGTTTGGTTAAGCAAGACCTGTCTTTCCTAAACCCATGCTGGCTGGACCTGGTCCCCTGGTTGTACTGGGTATGTTGTGTGAGGGCACTCAAGATGGTCTGTTCCATGACCTTCCCCAGAACTGAGGTCAGGCTGACCAGCCTATAGTTTTCTTATCTCCTTCTGACCCACTTTATAGAGGGGGCATCACATTTGTCAATGTGTCACCTGGAACTTCCCCAGCTGACCAGGACTGATGATAAATGATGTGAAGTAGCTTGGCAAGCTCTTCCACCATCTCCCTCAGTACTCTTGGGTAAATCCCATCTGGCCCCAGAGACCTGTGAAGGTCTAAGTTGCATAACAGGTCACTGGATTAAAGTGGCTTCATCCTGGTCCCTGTCTCTGTCTTACAATTTAGGGGGCTGGGCACCTTGATGACAACTGGTCTCGTTATTAAAGACTAAGGCAAAGAAGGCATTAAGTATCTGAACCTTTTCCTCGTTTGTTGCTGCTTCGTTTCCTACTACATCCAAGAGAGGATGGTGGTCCTCCTTGGCTTCCTTTCTTGGCTAGCACATTTGTAGAAACACTTTTTCTTGTCTTTTACAGCTGTATCAAGATCAAATTCTAGGTGGGCTTTGACCCTTCTAGTTTTCTACGTGGATGTGTGTTCAAACATATATCTCTACACTTGTTCACTTTTAGAGCATGACTTGTCTTTAATAGAAGAAAGGTGTAATAAACAATTATGATATGCTTCATGAATTCAGAGATGGTAAAGAAGGCTGTCATATTGTGTTACTTACCATTTTCCATGGTAAATATTTGCTTTGAGCATTTGTATTTTAGAAGTCCAAAGAAATATGCCTTTTCCCCATGTTCTACATGGGTATATTTTTTAATACACACCTGCAATACTTTGAGGTTTTAGGTATAACCTGTTCCCTAGTATTTGTATTTCTGTATTAGTATTTGTATTATTTGTATTATTAGTATTTGTATTATTTGTATTAGTATAACTAGTATTCATCAGATGTGTGGTGATCTGAGAAAGATCTGTTTGGGAGTTAAGCATGATATATAACACATATTGAAGAGGAGAGGGCAGAAGTTCTCATGATATGAGTTTTAAAGGATTGTTGGAAAGGGTTAAAATGTTTCAAACTAGCCATGCGCTGCTCTCGAGTGATTAGGTGTAACTCCCTATTAAAGATCAATAAAGCCTTTAAAGTGATTTATAAAAATGGATTAGTAAGAAATGTCCATTTAGAAACTACTGTGAGTAAAATCACTATACTCTCTGTCATATTGATCGGGCCTTTATGTCTAAACACGCATTAACTGGGGCAGACAATAAAAATTAATCCTCTTCTTTCGTAAAATGGAAGGTCATTTTCCCAACTGTCCCTAGGGGGAATGATGTCATTAAACATGCTACTAAGACATTTTATTAAATCTGACCAGGCTGTTTGCATAAAAGTAAATTAGAGCAGTCAATATTGGAAAGAAAGGGATTTTAAGGAGCAACAACGAGAGGTATTTATTGTAAGTGTATTGTACAACAGATGCATAATTAAATTCAAAACATCTCCATTAAAATAATGTTAAGGGCCTGGCTCAAATGACAAAAGGCAAGGTTTTCAGAGCCCTAAGCATGCCCTGTTGTACCTAAGCATTTCAGGGGTCTCCAAGCAGTAGGGGACTTGACATACCATATGTGCTGATATTCTCTGCTCCGTCCCCTCCAGGATAATTTATAAATAAAACCACTGAGCAAAGGGGTGAAACTGTAACTAGTGCCAACCCGACCGAGACGGTGCCCTCTATAAAACACCTGCAGTTTCAGTTCTGGCATGCATATCTTTACACGCATGTTCTCTCGGATAAGAAGCATCTTTCAACACTGTAAGAAAAACAGAAAAGGGGAAAGAGGAGAAGTCATTTAAGATTATGTTCTGCTTAAGGTGTGTGGCCTTCAAGCTGCTGCTGCCCACAGGATCCATTTGCCCGGACCCCAGCAAAGCAGAGTTTACACCTAAACATAACATGTTTACCATGGCACCCTGTGAAAACCTTTGTGTCTGAATGCACCCTGGGGTCACTCCTGGGCCAGCTAGTGTATAAGAAACAATTTTTTTGAAGGTTAAAGTCAGAATTTCAAGTTGCATTTTTATGTCTCCTTGTGTGGTGCAGACCTCGCTGCTATACCTCTGGGTAGGTGACCTCCTTCCCATCATCTCTGTCTCTGATTGACCTCCCCCCTTCTACAAAAACTCTGCAGTGGTTATGTCACTGAGACTGCTCCATATTGCCCTGTCCACACAGGAGTGTGTTAGCTTCACAATCTCTAGTCAGCTGTACACATCAATTAGTTGTCTGCTATCTCTAAGTAATATTGTAGATAACTTGACATAAGGGACATCTTTGTTTTAGAACCTTATCAGAGTGGAGGTCTTGGCCATGGACAGAGGACTGGACTCCCGTGTTATTCCAATAATATGAACCTAATGCTACTCTTATGATTAGAAATGTTTTTGGAGTAGCACCACTCAACTGTTTCTAATTTTGCAAAAGATATTATACATAAGACAAAAAAAAAAGATGTTTTCTCCCTTTAACTGCAAATATCCTACATTAAATCAGGTCAGTAGATGAATCTTCAGTTTGAGAAATGTTCCAGGTATGAGGTGACCCTGTGATTGTGAAAAGCAGAATTGAGCCTGGGTTTCATGTTTGGTTGAAGAATGGAGATTCTGTGCCATAGAGTAATCACATTGGGTCAGGCCCCACAAAAGCTCTGAGTGCCTTGTATGGCAGCTGTGTAAGGTCTTTAGAAGGAAATTGGTGCAGAAAGTGTAATTTGTAACCAAACAAAAGGGACAGGAAGAGGGAATGGATGCCAGGGGCATGCGCACGTTGATGGGACTTGAACACATGGATGTAGAACTGACTAAAAAAATATAATAGTGTCTCTGTTTCATGCCTACTAAGATATTTTTTTTTTCTATTTCTACATTTTGACTAAAGAGTGAAAAACTGAATAATTCCATATTTTGTAACACGGTTGTCAGAAAAAAAAAAAGACCAGTTAGAAATGTCATTTTGGCCATTTAAAATCTCCTCCCTGATCTCCTTGCAACGAAATGATTATACAAAATATTTAGACATTATTGATTAAAAAGAATAAAAAGAATAACTCTGTAATAGCTAATAGTTTCCTAAAATGTTTATTGAGGGATTTTGACATATACAGAACAGGTAATATTTATATCCAATTAATGGCCTGAATTTCTGAAGTTCATAATCAATAATTGCATTAAATAATACAACAATAAAACTTCGACAAGAGAAGAAATACAAGAAATTCATAAATTATCTGCTCAGTAAATAAGTTCAGGCCATGTATCTTTTCAAAGAAAATGTTTAAACCATTCTTGTACATGGTATAGGGTAAGCAATATGTAAGGAGCCAGTTCTGCAGAGAATACATAGTGAGTGTCCAATTTGAACATGTTAATCCAACCTAAGTCTTTTTTTTTTTTTTCTTCCACCAAAGCTTCAATATGCATCTGATCTCAGGATATTGGATTTTTCTTTGAGGAAAGAAATAAATGACGTATCTGGGGAATAAACCCAGTCTTCTCTCTCTGTACTGCTCACCATATATATTGTGCTAAAATAAGGTTCACTGATTCTAATGTAAATTTTTAAAGCTGAACCATGATAATATAAGTTTCTGCATTTTATGTGGTAGGTAAGTAGGTTGCATCTTTGAAAAAAAGTAGTGAGAGAGATTAATGATTGTACCTTAGGAGAAAGGGAACAGGCTGAAATACCTTTAGGGTCTGAAACTCCTTGACAGACTAGGAAAAACTGTTCAAACAGATTTGTTTTCTTTTAAAATTAAGATGTATCTTACAATACAATGGTTTTCCCCATCTTGCTCTTTACACACACCTTTTGTGACATCAAGATTTGTCTGTATGGGCAATTCATACCAGTACAAACCAGCTTGCCTCACTATTAAAAGATCTGCATTGATAAAGACCCTATCTTTTGTAAGGATGTCATTGTCAACATTTCTGGGGGATTTTCACTCTTGCAGAAACAGGAATTAATTTCTCTTCCAAAGAAGTTACACTGTAGCTCTTTGCTGTCTGAGCTGATGCTTTCCCACATGGCTTTGCTGCTAACCCCAAATGTCCAATCTGCTTATTGAAATACCTTTTCCTAGCCTGAAGTCAAAGTAATGGATGATAGCTCTCTGTGCTAGCACAGACAGGTTCAGCTTCTTTATAAGTCCAGAGTGTCTATCAAAGACACCTCTTGCTTCTCACCATGCATCACACTTCAGTGTCCCAAGTAGGCTGTGGATCACTGTCCCTGGGATACTCTGACTTGACAAGAACACTGACTATAGCAATGTCTGGGAGAGTGACTGCACAGGCTCTGGGTTCAAGGATGGCTTCTAAAAACAGAAAGGAGAAAGGTGGAGCTTTCATATTGGTGTGAATAGTTTGCCTTGTTACAGCAATTCTGACAGGATTCCTGGCTGGAAATATACAATCATAGATTTGATGGCAATACAAAGCCAATTGGGAAGAGTATTCCAGTAAATAACAAACAAACAAACAAACAAACAAACAA
>WEIU01004875.1:133378-147860 GCA_013389925.1 Aegithalos caudatus | reverse complement strand
TTTTTTTTTTTTTTTTTTTTTTCCTAGCAGGTATGTTTGTCAGACAAGAAGCTGTGTGATGTTTAACAATCCAGCTGTGGCTCTGTAGATTGATCCAATCACCCAGGGTGCCTTTCTCACTGTCACCAATCTTTTGGTTCCTGGAAATGTTCAAGATGCCAAAAGCATGGTATGAAAGACTAAAAAGCAATATAGGACTTACAGTGGTACTGTTCTCTGTCATACAGACTGGATATTTATTGCCATTGATGGATATGGACATATTTCATGGGAGTGAGATACTCTAAGTTCTGAATACAATTATTTCTGTTTCCAAATTGTGCCTTCCTTGAGAATACTGAGGAGCAATTACAACTGATAAACATGCCCACTGTAGAAAGGGCTGCTCCAAAATCTTTTCCCATCTCTCTTATGAAGCCATGTGCCAGCTTCTGGATCAGAGAATCTCTATGATACAATATATTTAACCTATCTGTTCTGTGTTGATCTCATTTCCTTCTCTGTGCCAGATGGGTCAGATTTAAGAAAGTGTACTACATAATATGGCTGTTGAGAGCCATCATTCTCTAGCTTTATTATTAAGTACCTATCATGCTTTGATCATCCAGGAAATTAATCAAATTAATCAGTGCATAATTATTATCAGCACAAATCTTTAGTGAGTTTTTTTAAAAACAAGCCTTATCAGTGTATTTTTTCCAGAACCGTAGAAAGATTTTTTTATTGATGCAAATCTGAGAAAAGCACATCCTAAGTACAACTTCAACACTTTTAAAAAAGTAGTAAAGTTCAATACAGTAACTGTCAAAAAGGCAAAATATCATATAACACTAGTAAGTCAGAAGTGCCTCAATGCCACAGAATAATTTGAATATTAATGCAGCTATGTCAAATTACAGCTGAAACACAGAAAGAAAGGTTCAGCACTTGCATAACAAACCTACACTTTCCTTCATCCCCACCTTTAAATAGTGAAAAGGCCCTTCTTGTCATGCAGATATTTAGGAATTACATCTGGGTTGAATAGAAAGAAGTAACCCAGGAACTTCTACAGAACAGGCTTTCTAGAGAACAGGAAAGAAAAGGATTACCTTTGTGTAAGCTCATCTGGTCTGCTAGGGAGACTAGGGAAAGAGATAGGAAGACAAATAGGCAGTTAATTGTGTTAATGGATGAAAAGCATTATTCTCAGAAAACATTCTCTGTCAGACTAGGCATCCCTCTTCTTTCTCTTTCCCCTTAGGCCCACTGTTGCATATTCTGATTTTAGGGAACTTGTCATGTTAAAAAGAACAATTTTGGTTTGTTCTGCTATCACACTTTCCTGGCCTGGCAGGGAAAACAAGCGGTAGATGGCAGCTACATTTCTCTGATCCCTCTATCTCTCTATCTCAGATAGTGGGATTGAGGCCAATCACATCAGTCCCTTAAATTCCTGACCAGCCTCCAACAGCAAAGCATAATATACATCTTGGGAGGCCTTTCTTACCTTCTCTCAAGTGAGCTCCTACTTCCAAGTTTTGTGAATTGAAATCTCATTTGTCCTTTATTTAAAATCTAGAATTACTTGGTCTTCTTGCATAGTTAGAAGTCTACAGATTGAAAACAAAATTCTGGAAGATATTGATTTTTTACTTTTGTTGGAAGGGTTCTGCCTAGGTAGCAACATGGTACAGACAATGACTTAATCCATAATGAAGTCACTACTTTTGTAAAGCAAACCCAATAACTTTGAAGAGGCAAGGGTTGTGGCATAGTAAGAGAGAAAGTATGTAATTTTCAGAGTTCTTTATACACATAGAGGGTGATTGTACTTCTGTGTATGTCTCAGTGTGCATGAAGTGCAGAACCTCACACTACATAAGGGCTTTAAGTAATAGAAAGGAGTGCTGGATACTTAAGGAGTGATGAATGCACACATTGGATGACAATCCTTTTGTAACAGCAGGGATTCATAACAGCTTATCTTTACTTAAATTCAGGTGCCTGTTTATAGGAACCATTGAATGATTTTCCTGAAATGAAATCTTTCTTGAGGAGATAAAATCCACATACAAGTAGTTCAAAAATGGTTCTATAGCCCAATATACTACTCACCAATGTGGTCAATGTATTTACAAGCCAACTTCCATTGGGGTTCTCATGGTTTCACTAAAGGAATCCTAGTTATCAATTTCTATCTTGTTGATCTGATTCACCTGAGAATTTACCAAAGACTAATAGATATTGGCTAAAAAAATTACAATTCTCAATAAAAATGACAGGAGATAAATTTATAGAACAAAATTACAGAGATCCTTGTTTGTGTCTGATTCAGCAGTAGGGAGGATTCACACTGTGTCCTGTGCTAGCAAATCTGAGGGTAGGTTGGATTTTTCTGCCAGGGAAAAAGAGGACAAAAGGACAGATGTGCCGGAGGGTAAATAGTTGTGTGCATAGAGAGAACTCTGGTTTAGAAATATTGTCCCACACAATTCCTAGAGACTCCTAAGCAGTTCTTAGAAAATCTTTGGTGTCCTGGGGGTTCTGATGAGCTTATTTGCCTAGTTTTAAAGTTTCTGAGTAAAACTATGGAATTTATAACACTGAGCATTACTATCCAAACAAAGTTATTCACTGCTATGAATAATAGGTCAGCTAAAGAAATTCTGGCTTTGTAAAGGTTTCCATCATCTCACAGGTGCTCTCTATTCTTCTTTTCTTGTTCTCTCTCTTTTTACTCTTATCATGCTCATTCATCTCTAGACCAATACCCCACTGTTTTTGTGATAGGCCCTTTTGTGACATTCAATGGGATGATGATGGCCTCTCTGCACTGCACACCTCTTCTAATTTGTCTCACAGTCTTTCCTCAAGAAAATCTCCACTGAAAGCCCGAATTAGCAGAAGCTAAGGATAGAACCTCCCTGGAGTTTATTTTTCATGTGTTAAATCTTATTATTTGCATATTTTTAGTTGAAAACATATTTCAGATGCTAGGTATTGCACTGGTAAGGAGTGCACTCAGTAATAAATATTTCTGAAACTTCAGGAGTATAGTCATGGAAGTCATGGTAGCATAATAGTGGAAGAGGCATTCATAAGTTCTCTGTTTCCTTTACATTGAATTTTCTTAATGTGCTTTGTTAATATTGGTCAGTATTCACTGACAGGTTTTTTTTTTTTTTTTTTTTTTTTTTTTTTTTTTTTTTTTTTTTTTTTTTTTTTTTTTAATGGATTCTGCTATTAGCTCAGGGATTTAAGTCTCCCTTTTTTTTAACTTGAAATCATTGCAGCTCCAATTTGCCCCTAGTGCATCCCATAGCCTGGAATATGGTGTACTCAGTTCCTGCAACTGGAACTTGCAGCAGTTGAGTACAAAATGTCATTAACTCTTCACACCTCTTCACATCTTCATCAATCAAATACTTGTCAATATACACCCAGTGAAGCAAGGTCAGGTGACATGGGAAGAACAGAAATGCCTCTTGCCACTGCAGGGAGAAAATTCATGTGGCCAAATCTCAGCTGGAGTTGAAGCTGCCAGAAACGTGGGAGACAATTAAAAATGATTTTTCAAATAGTCTAATGGCAATAGGCAGAAAGAACATCTGCCTTTACAGGATGGTCACTGCACAAACAGGGACAGAAACAAGGCAGAGTTTAGTGCATGTTTAATGCGTTCTTTGCCTCTGTCTTCAACACAGATGATGGACCCAAGAGAGTCTTAGAGCCCTGAGCTGGAGGACCATGACTGTGAGAATGATCAACATGCAGCTGATCCTGAACTTACATGGGATTTGCTGCTCCATCTGGATTTCTACATATCTATGAGGCATGATGGGATTCAGCCAGCATCTTCATTAATGACTTGGACGCAGGACTGGAAAGGATATTAAGCAACTTCACAGATGATACAAAACTGTTGACTCCCTCAGAGGCAGGGAAGCCCTGCAGGACTGGGAAATCACCAACTGTATGAAGTTCAGTAAGTGACAGGACCCGAGGGAATGGCCTGAAGTTGTGTCAGGTGATGTTTATTTTGGGTATCAGAAAAAGGCTCTTCACCCAGAGGGTGGCCGGGCACTGGAACAGGCTGCCCAAGGAAGCAGTCACAGCCTGACAGAGTTCAAGAAATGTTTGGACAATACTCTCAAGCACATGATGTGGCTCTTGGGGATGGTCCTGAGCAGGGCCAGGAGCTGGAATCAATGATCCTTGAGATCTCCTTCCAACTCAGCATATTCTGTGATTCTGTAAACTATAATTTGCTACAGGAAGGGAGAGGGAAAACCCTGCTCCTCTAGCAACATTGTTAGTATCTGGGAGTCAAAATGGCCTGGATTTTGCTACACAAGCAATGTGTAATCCTACACAGCAGATCACTGAAACACCTAAGCATGCAGCATCCATCAGACTCAAGACAATCACCAGGAAATTTGGGATTTGGGATAGACATCAACTACTGAAATTTGGGATTAGTCATATATTGTGAATGCAACACAACTCTCCTTGATGTTCCATGACAACATCTAATCCAAGAATTCACATAATGAGCTTTAATTTTTTTATCCGTGAGTTTTTCACTCATCTAGTTATAAAATTCTTTCCATAAGGTAATCAATGTCAATCTAAATCAATATAATTTTATTTTTGGCCGGAAGTCTGTCTGGAAGACTGGTTTGTCTGAAGACTGTTAAGCATTTGGAGGTTTAGAAATTTACCCAATTTTTGTCTAGATTTTTTTTGTGATTAATTTTAATCTTTTGTTCTCCTGGTGATATTTCACCTTAGATAATTGCCTGCCACCAAATAAATTCACACAAGCTCATGATCTCCTACCATGTTGCTGCTCCTACCCATTCAATGCTTTTAGCAATCACTGCCACATTTAAAAGGCAGCTGTGGCAGGTCAGTGCTTTATGAATGTGACTGGTGAGTTTGATGCTAGACCTGAGGTTTCACAAAGACAAGTGGTTCCCTTGGAAGAGGGACACAAGGGTGACCCAGGCTGGCTGGAGGCTTGTCTGATTGTTTCTTCTGAAACTGAGCTATGAGGACAAGCAGATACAGACATGTCAAGGCAGAAACAGGACACGTTTACCATGGTCTTCATTCCACCTTCTGTGTTCTGTTTACTTGAGTCAAGGGAAGATAGTGGAAGGAGATTGGGGCATAAATAATTATTGCTGCTGAGGGTGCAGCAAGTGCCATAGCAGCCATGAAGGATTGTAGCTGCCATAGGCAGAGATCACTGGACAGTCAGAGTGGAATACACAGAATATGTTTTGCATTGTAAAAGAAATAAATTTTTCAGAATCATTTTGTTTTGGAGCGATATTTTTGTTTGTGGTTGGGGCTAGATGGAGCTGTGATGGTGAAGAGAAGATAAAATTTATTTGTGTTGTGGAAAAATCCAGGGGCTTCCCTGGTCTTTATTATGAGAATAGATTTTCTTCAGGACTGCTTTAACTTGGTACTAAGAAAAAGGTACTAACAGCCATAACCTGTTCTCTAGGAAGGCTTACATTTAACTCCAAATGTCCTGCCAGTGACAGTTCTTGTACCACTTTTGCCTTGTGGAGGTTCCCTGTAAGCAGGCTGTTATCAGATACTCTCTGGCAGTTTCTTTCTGTTACCAGAATGACTGAAAGACTTTCAATACAAACAAAAATCAAGTGGCAGTCAAGGCTTAGAGTCACCTTTATATGGGTCACCAGGTTTTTCTCAGTTCTCCCCCATGGAGAAACAGAAAGTCTGAGAATCAGGTCCTCCACTCTTTGTAGGCTGTCTTAATAATATTTAAATAGCACATATACCTCACGTGCTTTATTTAGTACAATGGATTTTTATCAAAAGCTGTGAAGGAAAAGGCACCATTTTGAATGCATTTTAAGAAGAAGGGAACGTCTCTCTATGAGCTACTGCATGCCTGTCCCTTTTTGTTCCCAGAGCCATGCCCCTGGAGTGTAAATGCAAGTCTCACATGAGGTGAAGAAGTTATGGTGTGGAGTTGTGAGAATATGGCCTTTATCTGCATTCTGGGAATGGTTTTGTTCTCCACTCTCTGCTACGTGACGAGGAAGGACTAAAAAGCCTGGACACCCAGACAAAAAGAGGGCTATTTAGCCTTTTCTCTGACGCCTAGGATCCTTGCTGGGGGATTATTTTAGGCGGGGCTGTGTTTGGGCTGAGGGGTCTGGTTTGCACTCAAAGCCAGGCAGCAGATGTCAGGCCTCAGAATTGCTCACAAAATGATGACCTTGCTGGGTCAAGGCCCATACAACCTGCCTCGCCTCAAGCTGCGTCAAACACAAGCAGCAGAAAGACTTTCCCCAGGCACGCCTGTCTGGGCAACCAGCTATTCCCAAGTCTCCCTGTAGATTGAATTCCTTGTGAAATTCTACAGCTCTGAGAAAAAAAACCTCCTGACAGTTAACTTGCCTTTTTCTTTTTAAGTAATGAATAAGGCAGTGAAGGTTTTTCAGGGGGTAGAGGTCTAATGCATTATTATGCTTTTTTTGTTGTAACAATTTATATTGTCGGGAAAGTTTGTTTGGGGTTTCCATGTGTGACTAAAATGTGTTAGTACAGATAGTGTCAAATACAGAGATAATATGCTTGAAGAAATGAATGTGAAAAAGAGGGCTGTGTATGAAATGCAATCCATGGCAAATTCACATTGTGTACTGGATGTAAATATCTCCAGCGTGATGATCTTTAGAGGGGGAAGAACATCTACTGTGATTAAGAACATCAAATTATATTTGCTATAGTTATTGTCTTATTGGGAAATATTCACAGTCAAGGGTTTAAAAATGTAATAAAAAGTGGATCAATATGTGTTTGAGGATTTCATCAATTGCATATTAACAGTACTAGTCCTTCTGACCTCTTTTCTTTGAGCTATTCCCTTGATCAGAGCAAAAACGATCTAATAAATTAAGGGTTTACTCATCCATGTGCTGATTTTTGTTTCATATTTCTATTTTTTTGCATACAAAATTGAAAAAACAATGTATGATTCCCAAACATGGTTTGATTCTTATAACAACGGATGAATGTTGCATTTCTTATAAGCAAAAATTTCAACCAAATTTCTCCAGAATGAAAATCAAAGATTTTTGAGTGATATCATACATAAGATATTTAATACTTCAGTTAATACCAGCATAGATTGGCAAATCAACAATGGCTGGCAGTTTTCACATTGAATTTACCTTTTCTGCTCAGACTGAATTTCTGCAAGTTTTGGAAAAGTTGTGTTTTTTTTTTTTTTTTTTTTTTTTTTTTTTTTTTTTTTTTTTCCCCCTTTGGCCCGTTTATGCATAAAGGTTGCCTGAAGAGTAATTTACTGGACATTTCAAAGTTGACCTGCCTTCTGTATTTGTGGTGACCTGCATGTGTCCCTTGCTCTGGACTCTGTATCTCAAATGAGTCATCAGAATGATGTTCCTGAAAACAAAAATGTTTTGAAGCATAGGAATGTACCAAACTGATTTTTTGGAACTTCATCAAAATGAGAAAGAACAGATATGAAAGGCATTTCTGTTGCCTTTTTGATTCCCCCCTGAAAAATCAGACATAATTCACTTTATGTGAGTAAAATAATACTCGCTATATAGTAATCTACAGTGATCTGATTATTTTATAGACAGAAGCATAGAGGCAGACAGAGACAGCAGCATCTTTTGTTTTCCAACAATTCATCTTCTGTGAAGAGAATAATTAGCTTGATGTAAAACTATACACATATAACTAAGATAATAGTGATTCAGTGGTGAATTGCACCTTATTTTGTTCACATTTCGACAGGTGAGCTAAACATTAATGTACTTAGGAGTGTTCTGAGTTGCATAGGTACAAGGAATGCTATCCATTAATAATGACAACAGGAATTTTTTCTTTGATCTACATGGAGCCAAAATTTCAGGACATTTTATTATGCATGTCTTTTCAGCAAGGAATAAAACATTTTTAGATAGGGATAGTGAACATACATCTGCCAGAATAACGTACGTAGTTTTTCTTCATTTACTTGAGTGTGTATAGCAAAATGTATATAAAAATATATTTATTTATAACTGCTAACTAAAGAGTTTTTGAAATACATCATCTTTGCTGTGTGTCTATGCTTTAAGATGGAATGTTTCTCAGGAAACGTGACACTGAATTAATTCTCTGCAGTGTTTTCAAATGCTTAGCTGTCCTAAGCTACACTTACCTGTTACTTCATGTGATTGTGGACACTGTGTTACAAACTTGAAGGGACTTGCTTCTTTCTCCTAATACTAAATCTAATATAAAGCAAATCATGAAAAAATTATGAAGGGAAACATTTGCTTAGAAAAACATTTTCTTCTTGAAAAGAGAACCACATGAAGTTTTGGAACAACTACATTTTTTGTGTAATAACATTTTCTGCTTTTGTTGAGCACCTATCCCCAAACTCCAAGGCTACCGTGTCAGTTCTTACTCAGGGCTATTGATATGCAACTGCCTTTACCATAAAAATTTGTCCAGAGCTATTAAAAAGGGAAAAAAAAAAAAAAAAAAAAAAAAAAAAAGAGCCTGTGTAGATAATCAGGCAGAACTATTGTATCTGTTAATTCAAAATCACATAAGTCACAAGAAGTTCAATATAAAATTCTGATTTTTTAGTAATTAGAGCTGGATTTGTATGGCTCTTTTCTCTTGGAAAAGAGATGCAGTCTCTCTAAAATATTTTTATCCCTCTTTCTTTCTCTGAAGATGGATACCATAAAAAGAAATTAAAATTTAAAAAAAGGAAAAAAGAATACATCTGTAGTAAAGCAAAATGGTTATTCCTCTCAATATCATCCAGTGTGATGCATGAGAAGAGATATTCAAAAGGTCTAGAGCTAAATGATTTTCTAGGTCAGTGCTGGAAACCAGTAATTTTTAGAACTAGATGTACCCATTTTTTTGTCCATATTTCACTCTCAGGTTAGTTTTCAGTACTACTGTAAAATAGTCTTGAGAAAGACTTATCACATTTAATTAATTCCGTATGTCATTGCATACCTTTTGAAGGTGTATTGTATGGAAATTAAGGAAATATTCCCAGAATTTCCTGTCACATCTTTACTGGATAGATTTATTTTAAAGATGTCAGTGAAATAAGAATGTTAAAACAAATACAAAGCAATTTACTTCAGGATATAAAAGACACTTTACCTTCTTTTTTTTTCAGAGTTTATTGAATAGACAGGAAAATAATGCATACCTTTATTTATCCTGACATTTCTTGGCAGTTTGCAGTGCAAATCCTAATCTATATTAGAAATAATCATCTCTCTAACTATCGTGAAAGCTTGTAGCTGAAGGTCAGACTCATATGTGTTTATTCTGTTTTAATATCATCTTCTTCAACAAACAACTTTATTGATTTCATGAAAATGGTTCCATTAGATAAAGCAGAACTTCCCCACTGTAAGCAGAAGGAAGGTAAAAAGCTATTCTTTTTAAAATCCCAACAGAGAGTCAAGATGAAAACCAGTGTGGAGTCCTGTAGCTGTGACAATAGCATGGTACTGTTTGCCTTGAGTTAAATGAGTGCTAGATTTGTCCATTCTTGGGGAATATTCAAATACATTTTGGTACCAAGGTAATATGAGATACTCAGCTTGAAAATAGATATTCTTTGTTCACAGGAACTGAAGAGCTAATCTTAGGGTTTTGTCATGTGAGTAGGAGCATTGTCATTTGAAATTAAATGAGGCTTTTGAGCACTGAAGTTTTAATACTTCTTTGATGCACAGATACAAGTGAAACTGTCTTACCCAAGTAAAAACTATCACCAAGTTATTTTAGTTGCATCTTCCTTCGGTCAGAATTCAGTATCTCAGAGCAGAGCCAACATTAAGACTGCTATATAATATCTCAAGAGACTTATTAGAAGCAAACCTGCCCTTTTTTGGTAGCATTTGGGAGATCAGCATTGCGTCAACCCTGAACATATTTAGTTTTGTATGTCATACTTTAAAAAAACTTTGTAAATGGTAGCTCGTAGATCTAGACTGATTACACTTATTCTGGGTGCTTAATAATATGCAACACATGGAGAGATACAGCATACAATTATAAAGATGTCATTCATGTAGGCACATGCCTGATTATACAATAGAAGTTGTGGTTTTGCATCTACTAACCTCAGAAACTGTGATATTCAGCAGATTGATTTTGTGCAACTCCTGATTATCTCTTCTTTAAATAAAGCTATCTTTGCTTAGCAAGGCTTTAAGCTGATTGGCAGAGTCTTCCATACCTGACAATCCTGAACTGTCCTTGCGTCAGAGTCCCAGCTTCCTCCATGTGTATTCATATTGGTCTCCTAATTTCCCACTGAACAGCACATCAGATGTTTGCATGAAGACTAATGTCCACTTTAAGGAAAAGGATAACAATTTTACAATTTTTGTTTCTGCTTTGTTTCTGGTCATAGCGAATATGTCATGCATGAACAGTGCTCCCTGCCAGCTGGGATCTTATGCTGAAACAGAATAGAGGTGTCCTGAGTTCCAGTCCCATTAAAAAAGGCAATTTTCTCACATGGTAGGGCCAACTGTACCTCAGTTATATCCATTCAACCCCTGGGAGCTAAGAGATGAGTTTGGCCCTGTATCTGTATCTACACCTTCCTTCAAAAGACAGAACCACTATGAGGAAGTTAGTCATCTAAGGGTGCCAAAATTTGCTGCTCCAGGAACGAATGCTGCCACAGAGGAACAGATAAAAATGAAAACAACTTGAAAAAATTCAATTAGATTAACAGAGACAAGTGAGTGCTTGCCCAGCCATCCCTGAGCAACAATTTATTCCTAGGGTGGTGTGAGAGACTCAAGCCAGCGGTCAGCAAGCTGACAAATCTGTCAGCTTTGCTGGGTGGCTGTCACTCAAACCAGGTGCCTGCTGTGTGTTGTGGCGCTCCTTGTATTAACACCCTGCTGAGATAATTCTTTTTTATCCTTTTTTTTTGCCACCAAGAGGGTCTGCCACCACACTGCTGTTTTTCATCTTGTTAATTGAGTCATTTATTTTGTTAAAAGGTGAAACTTTATCAGGGTTTACGTGCCAAATGTGAGAAGGCATATTTAATGATACATCAAATGTTAGAAGCATGCAGGTGCCTCTGTGTATGCTCTTTAAAATGCTGAGAGGCAAGGTAGTTCTTGTAAATTAAAATCACCTGATATTAACTAAAAATAGGCATTTTGTTCCCAGGCAACAATGCAAATACACTGTACATATGTGTACATGTGTTTGTTACTAAATATATAAAGCACATAGATATTTATATTTAATTTTCAATCAGCAGATTCATCCATATTCGAAAGCAGATAACTGCAGGGATAAACAATACAAGAGCAGAATTCAAAATTATGTAAAAAAAGTCAGGAATTTCTAGGGTGGCAGCTAAAAATAATGTTTGAAAAAAACTTTCAAGCTTCTCCAAAGATTTTCCTATCACTGATTACCACCACTCTTCCTGGGGTAATTTGTTCATTTCCATTTTCTAGGTATTTCTGAAGCAGTTAGTTAGGGCTTTTTTGTAGCCTTGTTAGGAAGGCCATTTAGTTGTTTAATTAGAGTCTGGGCAAGCCTCCAACAAAATTGATGAGAATCTCTCCACTGCCCTCAATGGCTGTTGACTCATCCCTCCAGGTCTGCTTTTATGAGGAAATGAGTCTGGAGTCAAAGAAACCTAAGCTCTGCCGAAAGCAAGGAGGATCTGGGCTCCTATCCTCCTCAGACATCCAAGAAATCACCGTGGGTTCCTCACCAGGTACTTGGGTTTCACAAGATCCTCCCAAAATCAAAAGGACAGAATGTGTCCAGGAAAGGGAATAATTGATATATCAGGAAGATTGGTCGGTGCAACTACCAATTTTTATGGAGCAGCCAAATTGGTAGTTGATGCTACTGCAAACTGTGTTCTGGCTTCTTTATGACTTTTACCTCTTAGCAGAACTAGGGAGACTGACAACATCAGCAGATTGTGATTATTCCTTTAAAAGAGCTGTGACATTTGAAAAAAGAAATGTTGATGCAGTAAGTTTTTTAAACAATCCAAATTATTTAATCCCACAAGCAAAAATTGCAGAAAATCAGTCTTCAGTAACTGGGTTTCTTTCCTCTGGAATCTACTGCTGAGTGCTGCCTCTCTGTTTGGGGTTAGCCACGACTCCCCCAGTTCCTGTCCCCCTCGTGATTGCCAAGCTCTCATTAGTTTAGGAGGACTAATACCATCTGTGTCTCAATGACATACTCCCACATGGTTTACTTAGTCAGCAGCTACCAAATTTGCCCTGCCTTCCAAGGCTGGGAGTAGGTGAGTGGATCTGAGATCAGACCACTGAGATCAAGCTGGTGTTTCTGAACTCAACAAAATGTGTGGGTAGGGTGTGTAAGTAAGAGATGCTTCACTGATTTCAGCATCAGTCACTGTGCTCATTTATTGCTTGAAAATGTTCTAGTACAGGTGAGTAGTTTCATTCATGACATAGAATTAGTTTGAAAAAAATTATCACCTCTTATAAATGTTTTCACCTGTCTCACCTGACATCCCTATTCTTTCCTCACTTCAACCCCCAGATACCTGAATGTGTATGATCATTTAGATAAATCTTCAGTTTTGTTGCAATAGCCATCAAGCATATTCACTATGAAGAAAAGCACTGTGTCATCTGCTTGTGTTTCTCCAAAATAGTTGAACCACAGTTCAACTTTTGAATGGCAACTTCTTTCTCAATAAACCCACTCTTGTGTGAGTTCACAGTCCTAGCTCCTCTGTGAGTGACAAAAATAAATGTTCACTGGTTTTATACCCAAACATGCTCCAGGAGAATAAAGTGTAGGAATGGATGTTACAGAACCAGGACTTCTAAGAGGTGATAATTTTAAGGACAGGAAATCAATCAGTGACTTTGTTGACCTCCTTCCTACTTCTAGTAGGTAAGTTTCAAATACTGGACAAAAGTTTTCCCAACTTCAGTACTCCACATTTGATTCCCTACAGCTGATGTGCTAACAGCCCTCTGTCAATCTGGGATCACCAGTCTACTTGCTGGAGAAGGCATGTTTACAGACCTGCCAGTATTCCTATATGTGAACATGATGCCATTAGGTGTCATTGTGAAAGGAAGAGGACTTTGGGTTACACTTTTTTGCCCCAGTGTCAATTTCCTGTTTCCTTCCTACAATTGGCTTGGTGGAAGCTTTTATAGTGGGTCTGGGCTATTAAAGACATCTCTTTTTTGAGTTTTGAACAATATATGGCACCCAAATGTGGACAAAGTTCACATGAACAATACCATTGGGGTTTGCCAAGTCAGAAATCTTTTTAACTATCTGTCATTGCAAATGTATTTAAATAAAAATAGTACAATCTCACACAAAAGGGACACAATGACACATCTTTTACCTCGTGATGATCAGGGTTGTTTTCCTACTTGTCTGGATATGCTAATGAAAGAGTTTTGTCGTCTTCTCTTTACCAATGTTGTTGTTCTCGTTATAGCAGGAGGAAAACTATAGATCAGACTAATATTCTGTAGAAACAGAGAACAAAATGAACACCTTGGTGCCCCAAAATTTACAATTTTGTAATGAGAGAAGCCATTGAAACCCTGGGAATGAGACAAAGCAAACACAAAGAAGTGAGTAAAGAAAATAGCTTGTTGAGATTGGGAAATACAAGGAAACTGTAATATTTGGTTTGATAAGCACTGCATAGCTTAGCCTAGGTATATAAGGAGAAAATCCCTGTTGAATACCTTTTGGTGTCAGTAGCAATTTGTAATAGTGTTGTCTTATCGTCCTGGGTGACACAACACTTCACAAATGTTAATTCTTACAGTTCTGAGATATTAGGTAGAGTTGAATTTTATTTACATCTGAAGAAAACCAAATTACAGAAAAAATGTGTGCATGAGATCAGTGACAAGGACTGCATCTCATTCCCACAAGCCTACACCTTCCATCCTCTCTCTTCTTACCAAGAACCCTGGCCTGTATTTTTCTAGTAGAAAAGCATACAGCATAACCACCCCCTTCCTTGTACTAGCACTGTTTAGATACCATTTCCCATGAGGTCCCATCACTCTTTTCCTTGTCTGTGATCCTCTTACATGCATCATCTGGGAGCCAGTTTCCCCCCCAACATCACTCTTTCCAGTAGTCAATCTGTCCCTCCACCCAAACCCTGGAACTTTCAAAGAGAAGTGTTAGTAAAACTGAGATTTTTTGAGCTTAGCAGAAACATGAACAGCTAAAAGGGAAGTTGCAATATGGAAACTAATGCTATTTGGAAACAAGTTATGAACACCTCTAAAACCTGATATTTTTCTTTTCTATGAAGTGCAGAAACAGTTGTCTAAAGGCTCATGCTCTGTCATGTTAATTTTTTTTTAATTAGAGATGGTTGTGAAATCAGTTTCTTTCCTGCAATGCCTTATAAAATACAAAAAAAAAAAAAAAAAAA
>WEIU01004875.1:84158-116351 GCA_013389925.1 Aegithalos caudatus | reverse complement strand
GCAAATCTCGTGATGAGGACTAACCATGGTGCTCTGCATTCTTGGGAGAGGTAAATACTCTCTCTGCAGCAAGGCATATCCACACCCTTCCCTTCCAAGACTCCTGTCTTTCCCTGTAGGCCCTGTGCTAGGACCTCATAGAGCCCCCACTGCACAGTTATGCAGACATGGACTTTGTGAGTCTCAAGAACTCTGCAGAAAGTGAATTTGGCACACAATGGATCATATGAAACTTTCCTCTGGCTTCAGAGGAAGATGGAATTTTGCTTTCTGTTTTGTATTTAAACAAACTCAAAATCTCAAATCAAAACACTGTTGGACCTACTGAGTTCCACCTGGCTCATGTCAAATCCATGTAATACCCAAGTTTTATATGGTTTAGGAAAAAACCCATAAATCGAATCAGAATTACTTGAAAGGCTGAACTTCAGTGAACTTTAGGACAAACTGGAGCTGAGCTACAAGCTTCTATGAAATCTGAAACCAAGCAGATTTTGCCTGGCTTCTTTTGAGGTTCATGAGTTTTGAAAAGCATTGCCAATATTTATCATGAAACTTGCCCTAACTGGTGTTTTCATAAGGCCTCTCTTCTTGAAATTAAGTGACCGTGTGAAAATCTCATCTTTCATTTAGAAGAGAACAGAAGTTTTCTATCCCTGTGGCTGTGGCAAAAATTTTGAACATGTGCCCAAATGCACCAACAGTTCAAAATTAAAGGTGACCCCAGAGGCTCCAGCATGCACAGCTTTATTTTAAACTCACAATTTTAGGGTCTTAGCTAACAGTTTTTGAGAATGAAATCTAGCCCACTATCTCTAACTCTACGTTCTATCCAGAAGACATTAAGAGTTTTTATTCCTTCTCTTATTGTTATGGTGCTTTAGAAGACAACTTCAAAGCATTTAGGTATTGGCAAGTCTGGCTCCAGATCTGACAGTCGTGGCAATATCTCTCTGCTGAAACCCTCCATCCCTGTGTACCTGGGTTTTGTGTAACCAGCAAGACAAAATCCAGAGAGATGCTGAAGTTCTAACTCAGCCTCATGTTTAGTAACCTAATTCCTTCCAACCCCCAAGTTTATTTTAACATCATCATTTTCTTTTGAAGGCTGTAGGTAATTCACTCCTCTTTAACAATGTACAGATGGTTTCTGGAAAAGCCCCTTTGTTCCTTCAAATAAATAGCACAAAAAGGCTTACTGATCATGCCCACGTAGGGCACTGTGGTGTGCTTCTCATTTATTGGTTGATTCTGCCATTTATTTTGGCTTTTGCTTCTTTTGGATGAGTTAAAGACTTTTCTTCCTCATGCTCAGAGAAGGAGTTTGTTTGATGTCAAAGCCGAGGAATTTCCTCGGTATCAGAGAGTCTTATAATTTTATATTAAATAGAGTTCATGGACCAAAAGTCCACCTAAATGGACCACACATCCTTCCTGAATTTAGCTCAAAGGCATTATAAATGCTTCTGAAATTTCAATCTCATAGTAAATTTTAAGGCAACAAAAATTATAGTCACCAATACAAAATATTTTTGTATGCCATTAGCATAAAAATGTTTTGGTTGGGAATTTTAGTCATGTTATGTATTTTGGGAGAAAGGAAAATGCTTTAGCTGGGAATTAGCTTCTTTTTCTGAAGTAAGCTAGTCATCAGAAAGGCTAACAGAACGAAAGGCCCAGTAACCTAATGTTTTGTTGTAAAATAGCAGTCCAATTTATTTAGGAACTGTGAGGCTCTGTTTATTTAGGAACTGTAAGGATTATGGAACAAGACATCCTTGTGCTAACAAAGGTGGCAAAATTGTAGTTTCGGATGTGGTATTTTCTAAAGGTAATAGCCACTCTTTTTAATTCCATATTGTATAAAATTTTATCTTGTTTAGAGGCTTATTTGAAGAGTTTAACAGGACTATCTAGTTTGCAGTTCAGATGTAAAAAAATTGGGTGTGTTTGCCATGTAGCAATGACACTGCAGACATTCCAGCAAAGGTACACTTTGGTTAACAATCATGTGAAACTGATGCTTCAGGTGGCAGGTAGTTTGTGAAGAAACCCCTCAAAATCTAGCATGCAAATAAAATCTTGTAAATCTATAAATACATAAATTGAAGCTTTTTCAGATAAAATATAATTTCTCCTTCCTTTTTTTCCTGCTATATGACTATAGCTGGAAGTAGTTGGGCAGTCAAGCTGGAAATATGGACTTCAAATTACTAGGGTTTATAAACAGTGACTTATAGGGCAGTGATACACATTAATTTTCAGAGAAGCATTTCAAGTTCCATTAGTTTCAGTGAGAAATGTAGATAATCTGCACTTTGGAAAATCAGGTCAATACAGTATCGTAAAGACTGCTTTGCACATAACACCTCTTTATGTATTCAGAAGCTTCATAATAGCACAAGTTCTTCATCAGAAATGGCAAGAGTGATCTTTTCTCTAAGTATTTACTTTCTTTCTATTTAATGTCTCTGAAAAAGCCTCAGGATGCTAAAACATACAAAGAAATAAATGTCTGTGTGGTATACACAGTTAAAATTGATCTCTTTATCTCTGTAAATCAGATATGGGGAGTAATATAAGAAAGACTGGGCAAAGGATTAAATTATAAACCTTTTCATAGTCAAATATTTAATCATAAAGTGTGATATAGACTTAAATGAAAACAAATTTTGCTAGGGTGATTTGGTATATGCTTTAGGTAATGTTCTTATACTATTTTAATTCCAGAATACAACATATGAGGTTGAAATAGTGTATCATGTGCAGATTAAAGACAAATTACATATAGATGAGGTTACATTTAATTACCTGAAATAGCTTTGTGTGCTGAGTGGAAACCACAGTTTTCATCAACACCATATTAATTATTGCTGCCGAAAGCTGTAATTGACTACTGTGTTTTTCGGCTCATGAGTCAATGGTGACTAAATGTTTACTTTACTGCTCCTAATTGCCTAAAATGCAGCACTTGTTTTTCCTTGGAAAATCTGTGGTCTAAGTTCTGCTCTTGTTTTCATGCATATAACCCCACAATCATTTACATGTATAGCTGAAAGCACAGTTGGCTTCAAAATTTCTGGCAAAAATGGTTAAATGAGGGGCTGTAATTCTCTGAGCATCCAACACAGAGAAAAAGGAAATGCTGTGTCAATGCTGTCCCACTTCTGGCTTCATTCTTCCATATGGCCTGTAGAAGACCTGAACTTGCATTTGGAATAGGGTGTCTACAGACCTCATTTGACCTTGTGTCAGCTGAATTCAAAAATCCCTGAGGTGAAAGCACAATCTCATTTTCTTGGTTGTACCAAGCATGTAAGGGAATATGGTATACATGGAAGTGATTTGGGTTACCATCAGGGTTTTCTGCCGCAGGAATTGCTTTGGAGACACAGAAACAATAAGAAAGGACCAGACATGAAACCAGATGCTACAAACTCACAGGAATTAGACTCTTCTCCACCTTTACAGATCTCCCACAAGACCAAGCAGAAGCAGTGTGGTTCCCAGGAGGTGTACAGAAGTAAGAGACAGGAAATTTGAGAAATTGTGGAATGGCCAACCTTGAAATTACATAATCTCTCCATTCAGAATCACACTTAATCCTGTGGGGATGATAGAAATAATGCAGAAGATGGAGTAGAAAATAAGAGGAAAGAGGTGGTCAGCCTACTATGGAAAATCAAAGATTATCTGCAGGATAACAAAAGAGAAGTAATTATCTTTTTCAGAAAAAGAGAAAAAATAGGTGGGGATGAAAAAGAAAGAAGAGAGTAGTTCAAATGGCCTGGAGATCACTGCCTCTCTCTATTCTGTCCTTTACTGACAGTGACAGTAACTACTTTCCTGATAGGAAATGCTCCCCTGTAGGAGTCAGAGTCCAGGTTGCTCTCAGCTTCACATGATTTGGGGAAACACTGCTGATTTTCAAGAGCTTTGGCATCTCTGTCAAGAGAATTACAACCAATTTTTCTTTTATACTATTCCATTTCACAAGCCTTCCCAAAAAGCTGGTAGAATTCCTTACACTTCTAGAATAAGTATTTTGATTTTGGAGAGAACCTGGATTTCAGCAAAATTCTATCCCCACAACAGCCAATGAAAAGATTTTTACCACTCAGATCATTGGCCAATCTGATGAATACTACTTCACCTGTCAATGTTACCAGTAGTCATCTGAGTCATGTGGACTAAGAGGGTCCTCAGGCATAAGCCCTGGGACAAATGGGCATTATAGACATATTTCTACCATTTCCTCCGTACTGACTACCAGTCTGTCAAAAACGTCATGCATTCCCAAGAGAGGCCCACCTGCCCATTGCTAAGAAAGTGGTTGAGACATTGATTTTGTTCTCATACTTGAGAACACATAGTTGAAAGGTATAGCTGAATGGACAAAGACTTTTGGGACCTCTAGGAAACTGCTTCAGTGCTGAACCACAATGACAAAAACTTGACAAACAACTCAGGCTTAAAGAAAACAAGCCTGTTAAATGAAGTGAGTGTCACAAAACCTTTCTGGAGTTTGAATAAATCACTTTTCCCGAGCTTTTAGCAAATGTGTGTGTATCTGTAGTACACAAAAATAATTGTATTGCTCCATATGCTTTTTAAAATTATTTCTCAGGTGATTTTACCAGTCAGACTACATTTTGAGTAATGAATGCTTTCCACAGCCTTGCAAACTTAAACCTCTGGCATAGATTTTATTCATATTATCACGTTCTCATCCTTTTTACTCACTATTTTTAATGTGCCTCGTATCATCAAGGTTTTTCTCACACTAATGGCAATGATCTTTCTCTTCTGGGATCTGTGTACAGCAACTGTGTTCATTTTTTGTTGCAGAAACCAGTGTGTGTTCAGACATAGATTTTATTCTTGCTTCAGATCTCTATACATTTTCATAATGATCTTTAACATCCTTTCGACACCTCTCTGCCTTTTTGGCTCTATACTTTGACAGTTATTCCACAGGAAAATAAAAGGTCTTTATTTTGTGGTGGTGAATTTATGATACACCTGCACAGTTCCACCTTGGAGCTGCAATGTAATGTCAACAAAGCTCTTCTGGCAGTACATGAATTCTCCATGGGGCTTCTTTTCACTGGGGGTTCTACTAGAGGAGAGATGGATGTACATGGAGACGTTGTCCAAAATTTGCACACACAGAGAAACATAAACAGACATTTGTTGCAGTTATCACCTCCAGATGGGGACTACTGATTTGTTGATTTTCAGTACTTGCAGAAGTTTCCCTACTTGAAACTTGAGAAAAATGGAGACATGAAAATTTATTTCTGTCTATATAGTTACAGCCATCTTACACACACACACACACACGTCTATATTGGATCATCAGATTTTTAGACGTCTAGACTAGAAGAAAAGAGCAGTTTCAAAATAATATCACAGGAAAAAAATATAGGCCTGAACTCAAACCAAGAGAAGAAGACTGGATGAAGAATACTGTGTGTTTAGGTGTCAAAAGATTCCCTGAATTTTGAAGAAATATGTAGGAAATAGATCTCAAAATATCAGAAGGGCCTAAATTCCAGTTTCCTTAGGTTTCAGTTTCTTTCTCTAGATGGCTCAATAGAAATTTAGGTGGTTGCTTATGAGCATCCATATTTTGAAAGAAGGGTCTGTTTTGGGGGAAGGAGAAGCTGATTGTATTAGATCAAGATTTTTAAACAGAATCACTGCGATGTGACTCTTCATCAGTTCACAATGAGATCAGATGGCCTTCTCACCTTCCTTCAACTTCATTAGAATGGCAATATATGACTTACCACATGAAAGCTGTATTCTCTGCCAAGTAAATTAAATTCTTATAATAAGAAGCAGAGTGGTCCAGTGGTCGAAAAGCAGGGCTGGCAGCCAGCAACTCCTAAATTTTAATCCCAGTGCAACTTAGTGAATAACTTCAGGCAAGTTACTTAACCTCCTAGTTTCCACCTCATAAAATTGTAATAATAAAAGTGTTTTTCTGAAGACCAATTAGTTAATACTTGTTCTCTGTCTGAAGAGAAAAATGCAAAGTACCATGGAGGTACTAAGCCTAATTAATTCTTAAATTCTAATCATATCAAAGCCTCATCATGATTACCCCAACTAAGTAAACTGGTAAGATCATCAAAAGCCAAAACATCCAACACTTTTAATTCCCAGGACCTGTAAGGGACCTGTCATCCATGTTGACCCAAGGGTGATGTGCAACAGGTTGAAAACCCAGCCTGTGGCTCCCCATGGGGTTTGCCAGTGCCTGACAGCTCCAGCTCTGCTCCCATTCCTTGTACTGGCTACTGCACCATGGTGTGAGCATTTTGAGAGCAAAAAGGGTGCTGCTGTGAGTCAAACACCCAGATGGCACTGAAGTGTGAGGCTGCTGTTTAGATCTCGCTTTTTGTTTAGGTTGGATCGCTGTTTGAGGAGGATAAAAAGCAAAAGCTATTCTTTCAAAGGCTCCAAATGCAACTGATGCCCACTTAAATAGTTCCAGATCTACTTTGTATAGATAGAAACATAGGAGTAATTCAAGTGTTTTGAGAGAAATATCCACTTCTTCCCAAGCCTCCTCTCTGTTGGAGACCCGCCATCACAAACATGGAGGACATGCAGATCTGAAGATCCATAATTTATGGAAGAGCGTGGAATACCAGTCAGATCAAACGTCTGGTGGAGTGGCTGCTGTCAAGCCCTCAAATGTTTAACTGATTGCACTTGTCAAAGATCTGTAGGATAGATCTGAGGGGAGAGTTTGGCCCTTAGTGTTGCTGGTTTTCATCCCATAATTTTGAGAGTGTTCTTTGTGCCTTGTTTACTGCAGAATATGATTAGATTTTAATTTAACAGGCGAGGAATGTGTCTTTCATGTGGCAAGTCAGAAGGGCCTCAGAGCTCTATAGTGGGGATGGGGGGATGGTGCTGGCGCTCATTGTGAAGCAGTGGAGAGTCCTGCTATATTGCTCATCTTAAGATGCTGTTTATAAATAGGTCCCACTTGTCTGGGGCATAATGATTTCAATCATTTGTGCTGTATAAATAAACAGGGCATTGTGAGCTTACTTGTTCAGGAATTGTCCCTGGCTTTAGTTTTGGCCACAGACTCCCAGAGGCCTGCAATCAATCTAAGCTGGAGGATTGAAAGAAACAGTCCGTTTGTGATCCAGAGCCACCAGGGGAGAAGGGAGGGCCAGTGGGTCTGGAAGGGGAAGCAGAAGAGTGGGAAAGAAGGGTCTTCCATGGGGTCCTAGGGAAGGACAGCCTGGGAGAGCCTCTGGCCAGCCTGCCATGTGCATGAGGCTGTCCAAGGCTGATGGTATGCCAAATGGGCTCTTCATGGTCTGGTGGAACATAGGCAGTTTTCAGGGAAGGAGGCTGCTCCCACCTGATGTGGTGTGAGGCACTGCAGGGCAAGCAAGGACTGTGGCATGTCTTGTCTGGGAGGCACTGAGTGTGCCAGCCAAGAGGTAGATTGGAAAAGGCAGCACTGACTCACTGCAGGCTGTGCCCACCCACCCCATGCCCTGTTTGCTTCCAAGAGTTCCCCTGTGTGCACAAACTACTCAGCCAAGCTCCCCTCTCATCCCTTGGCCTCACAGCCTCGGTTTTGTCCCTTCTTATTTTGGATGTACAGACTTCCTTTAGAAGTAAGGCTTGACTTAGGAAACATAGGAATTAAAACATTAGAGCTTTCCTTGATGTCATTAAATGCTTCACAGGTTTCTGCTGATGGACAATGTATTTTTATTTTCTTACAGAGCACTAAAAAGGTACAATTCATTTAGTAGCCCTGTCAGCAAATCCTGCCCCTGCTGTGTAATCATTGCATATTTGGGGAGGAGCAGAGGTAGTACTCCCAAGTAGTTCAGAGCTGCTTCTGAGGAGACAGATATGAGTTGGAAAAAAACAGAAAAAAATCTAGGTGCTTCTAAATTTACCAGTTCTTTCCTAAATGCTCGGCTTTTTGTACCTCCAGTCATTGAGTCTCAACTTTCAACAGCCTTTGGTGTCTGCCTGTTTGCACCTTGACTATCACCTTCCTGTCTTATTTAAACATCCTCTGCAGCACATTGAAAAAGAATGCAGGGACCCAGCAGAACATGGAACTATAGTCCTCACACATCCTCCCTTCCTCATTCCTCAAAGTCCTACATGGGCTGTCTGTGTTGATTCCACAGCCCTGCCAAAATCAGTGGGATGAACCGACCAATTAAGAAAAGTAGAAAAAAAATTTTTTTTGAGAAAATAAGTAAAAAATGTTCTAGGACCAGCCAGGAAGCTGGAATTGATGCCATCTGGTCTATATAGTTATCATGTCTAGCAGACAAAGTTTAATAGCTGATTAAGAATTCATTAGAAAACATTTCTTCGTCTTCTTGATATAAAAATCCTCAGAACTAAGTGAAGTTTTCTTAGTAATTTCCTCAAATTGTTTTCAGTATCACTAAGTACCTGGAAACTTGAAGAAAAGCACATAGGAAGTAGAAAGAAAACCTTGTTTTTGACTGTACCAGGTATATCAATCTTCAATATAACTCCGAATTCTGTGTACTTTTTATTGAGAATAAGATCCTTTTCTTTCCCCTTTTAACTCAGTTCAGAAAATATTAAATGCCATGCATCTCCTTTTGAATTCCTGTCTTGTCAAGGATGAACCCCTAAATAGTTAATTTGTATTGGTATGTCTTAAGATTTGCTTTTGTCCCAAATATGGTTACTTGGAAGGTTAATGAATTATAACTAAAAGGTGGTAATTTGGAAAATTTTGTTTTAAATTATCAAAATTAAAGAAATTTTTTTTTTTAATGTGGATAAAAAAATTGTTGCACTTTCCATTTAACAATCTAGCTTTCATTTTCATTATCAGAATCATAAAAAATGATTGAAGCGATGGTTTCTTTTTAACATGCAAACTGTTTCATGCCAGAAGTTCTGAGAAATTAGATTTGTTTTTTCTATTTGCAGGTATAAAAGGAATTATGTCTGCTTTATTTATTTTTTTTTCTGTTTTTTCCAACTTCATTTTATTCTATTTTTCAAATGTTTCCTCTGCTGTTTACAAGTGCGAAAGAAAATCACTACAATTATTTTTAGTGAAACAAATAGAGGGACTGAAGAAGTTCAGATGAAAAGTTATATTTGTAAAGGCAGAATAGAAAAGCAATTCACATTAATTCAAAGCAGAGTCTCTTTATTGGATTATAGGCTGATTGTGTTTACAAATACACTGCCAAGAGGGTTTTAATTTTGGGGCAATTTCATTGTTCATAGATATATATCCATATATAGATATATATCTATGAAATTATGTGGTTATGTGTTTTAAATGAGATACAGCTCCTTACTGCTTAATGTAATATATGCTTCCACTTTATGACATAGCACAAAAGCAGAGCAATTTCAGAACAACTTAGTTGAAATATCATCATAAATGAAAGATGTAAACAATGTTATGTTTATAGACACAGTTTAAATTTGAATTCATTGGAATTTGGTGATCTCCTTACTTAACAAGGATGGACTTTATTATGGCAGTACAATCAAGCCATAATACTACCCCTTTGATTTCAGGCTTTTCAGCATTTACTACAGCAAAGAAAACACAAGAATTTACATCCTCAGTCAGACCAGAGCTTCATGTAGTTCAATATTCTTTCTCAAAGAGGAGTCAATAGTACATGTCCAGAGGAAAATATAAAGAAACTAGTAAATATAAAATAATTTTTCCCAGTCTCTACCTTCCCATGTGACTATTTTCTCTCAGTCTACTTTATGTCATGAATAAGTGTTTTAATACCCTTACATGTGGCTATTATATATATTAAAATATGGTATTACCCCCATTTTATAGACTGATGATTTGATGTAAGGAAGGTATCTGCAACCTTCAAGCTTCACTGTTGTAATAGAGACATCTGACCTGGCTTTAAAAAAATCTGTGGTTGTTGGAAAAGTCTATGGCACTTTTTCTCCCAACATAGTAATTGGGGGTTTTATCCAGACTTGCAAAAACAAGCTTGTTTTGTTTAAATGACCATGTTTACCTTAGCCAAGTTGCCCTGGATCAGCAAGTAGATTTCAGAGAGGTGTATCCTTGGAGGAATCAGATCAACTATAGGGAACATTAAAAGCAATGTTCCCTTGTAACTTAGTAAGTTTTATCAAATGGTAAGACAAGAGACGTGTATCAATAATCTCGGCCTGCAAGAGAAATGAATTTGTTGACAGCTTTTACAGACAGCTTCCAAAGGCATTTAATGTGTTCACGGACTAGAGTAAAAATATGCTGCATGTGACCATATTATGGGGATTGTTTAAAACCATATGTGGACAAACCCATTCTCTAAACAAAGTTGAACTGAAATCTTGGGTCTGAATGCCTGGAACCCTATGATGGGGAAAAATACCAAATCCACACTTATGTTTTTCATGTGTTCATGTGTTTTCATTACTCTCATTAATTCAAGTTTCACTGTTAATAAAGTAAATATTTAAAAAGTTTTCTACATAGGCTATGATAAAATGGCATTGATATTATATAGAGATTTTTTTTTTGTTTGGCTGTACTAATATTTCCTATTATTTTTGAAATAATAATATTACTATTAATAGTAATAGTGGTTGACACAACCATAAAGCTTCATTGACAAGGTAAGTTAAAATTATTTGAATTACTCTGAGTCTGTTTTCCACTTCTTTTGACTACTAAATTTGAAAAGTGTTAATGCAGTTTCAGCACCTTTCCTACTTTTTCCTTCAAATCTAACTTGAGCACTTTTTGACCTAACAATCTGGTCATGCATGACATCACAATTTGTTGCTGTGGGAAAGACTATACTATCAAACAAGTTAGGTGGCCAAAGGCCACCTTATAACCTTTGAAGAGAGATAGAGATTTCATAGGAAAAATCCATTAATACTTAAATATAGTGCAATGGGAAATATCATACTATCTTCACCCAAATCAATGACATAATTTTAAAAGGAACCACTCAAGTTGGCCAACTCTTATCTCCTCTCATAATCCTCCAGCTCCAGAGGTAATTTAAGCTTTGTAATATGTTTATATATATAAAAAAATCACAAAGTGTGCATGCTATGCTATCCACTGCAATCCACTGAGTCTTTCTCTTTGCATTCAGGTTGAAATGTGAGAATTTGATACTTTTGCAACAATCCTAAATCTACCATAGATTTCCTGAGTGATCTAAGTGCTCTGTAAAATGGTAGGCTTGCTGATAGCAAAGACTAAAGTAAGTCAATGCTTAAGAATTATATGTGGTTTGCAGGGCTGGGTTCAGGCTTCCAGCACTGCACCCCTTCAGAGGAAGTTGTGGGACCAAAAATAGGTCATTTCTGCAGTAAAGAGAAAGAGAAATGAGGCACCAAAGAGGAGTCACACAAGGTCAGATTCACTGCTCCTTCTGTGCCAGGGGATCAGATGTCCTGGGGCAATGATTTGTGCCTCTGGGAGAGCTCCCACCTGCCCTCTCACCTGTGTACCACGAACCTTGAGGCAGCTGCAGCGGTGTGTCTGGTTTTCTGAAGCTGTGGTATAAACAAAATAGGTTGCAGTGCCATGGCTGGATTTCCTTTCTGGAAATTTGCTGTCCAAGTTAGTTGCTTGTTTTGGTTATGCCTAGAGCTGATCCTGACTGCATAGCAATTACCCTTTATTATGCCTTTGAAATTAGGCAATGGTAGGATACAGCAGAAGTAACGCTGCTTTAATGGTTGAAAAGCTTTTATGGACCATAGGTGTGGCTGTTTGTTTGTGTTTATGTTCCTAATTTGTAGTTTGCAACCTCACTGAGGTACTAGACCTCAATGAGCACTGAGCCATAAAGAAGGGTTTTCTTTTCTATTTGTTGAAGTTCTATAACAACAACAACAAAAAGGTGAAAATTCTTTAAAGAGAAAAAATAGTTTTTCTTCTTTGATTTTATCACACTCAGAGTGGTTATCTTTGAACACTATCAAACAACATGCATCAGGCCTGCAAATGGCTGACAGGATTTTCTTCAGGCTTTCAGAGGATTCTTCCTCATGGAGCATAAGAATGAGATTTCAGCATCAAAGACTGAAAAAAATTAGGGCTGTCTGAAGGCAGAGTACTGTTACTGAAATGTCTTGTTTTTTTTCAGTAGCATTAAGGAAGCTCAGTTTATCAAGACTTGGACACTCTGTTAGGCAACTGCCCCTTACATATTAAATTAGCAATTCCCTATACATTCTTTATGTAATCAGTTGGTGTAGTTACACCACCTGCACAAATCACTTTGTGCAGTTGGTGTAACTAGACCCTGCCTGCTGCTGGCAAGGATGAAAAATACATCACTGCTTCTATCTCCAAGGTAAATTATTCTTCAGGGAAGTGTGCCTCTGGGGAATTTTTTTTTAGGAGACCCATGAACAATGAGAGATTTTCCACAGGGAATGCCCACAGGGTAAACTGTACTTCAAAGGGAGAGATCCAAGATGAAATGAGACTCTTCAAAGGCCAGCTCCACTTCCCCTCTCAACAAGACAAATGACTTCAAAGGGGAACCCACCAAGGTTGTAAATAACTTTTCCCCATAATACAAAAACTTTATTGAAGGCAAGTTCTCTCAGTAATGTGATATTTTTAAAGAAATCACCCAAAGCCAGGTGAGGTCTAAATGCACCCAATGACCATCAGTATAAAACATTTCTATTCTTCAAATGAATGGATGACCATCTAGAGATCTTAGGGAATTGGAATGTGAACTGTTCTTTTCCTTTGCACTTATAGAAAGTTATAGCAGGATTTAAATCTTACAGGTCTGATGGTCTAAGGAACCATGAAAATCTAACAACAGCTTTAGGGACCCCAGGGACCATTTCTATCCAGTGTGGTTTTTCAACTTAGCCACAGCTACCAAATATCAGTGAAGGACTATATCCTATTTTTACAAAGGACATTGCATTTCACAGGAACTATCTGACTGAATATACAAAACTACATTAAAGCAGTATCAATTAAAGGTAAATTTTCTTCTTTGATCTTTCATTAGATTGATATCTTATGTCAAGGCAGTGTCTTCGGGTATGCCTTTGTACAGAAAGTCAATTTAAAAGGCCATAAGAATCCTAACATGATTGAATGATTCTGATTGAAGGAGGTCTCTAGTCCTGCTTCAAAGAGGGCCATTGAATTCAGACCAGGTTTCTCAGGACTTTGTCCATCTTGTTCATGAAAACCTCGAGGGATGGAGCTGTGTTTCAACCTCTTTGTTGACTCTTTCATTCTGCTATGCCCTGCTGTGAAGAGTCTGGCTGTATCTTCCAACAACCTTTACAGCGGGATTAGTTCCCTCTTACATCATTGTTTCTCCAGGCTACACAGCAGCACTGGTAGAAGAAGAAGAAAAAAGAAAACAGCAGCAACAGAGACCCAAAATAACCCTTGTCATTAGCATTACAGAGAGTCCTAAGAGAAGAAAACAGCTACTGAACTCATTGCCAGTGAGACAAATGGTAGAGGAGGTCCAGCTAAAGAATCTCTCAGGGTAAAATCCAGCTAAATGTCATAATAAACCTGAAAATAATCCTCTGATCAAGCCACAGAAAGATAAATAAAATACTAATATTTGCCTACTCCTAGAGATCTACTGTACAAGAAGTTAGTGCTGACTTCACCAGATATATCATGGAGAAACAATCCCCTATAACTCACTACTCACAGCCACACACATATATGCACTCTAATGGAAAGGAGCCATACACAGTGGCACCAGACTATTGATATTTCTACCCTATTGTTTAAGTAATGTACAACATTTAATATGTCAAATGGCATGACCGTTAAAAAACAACTAATTACGAGGTACTCTTCCCACAAATCAATGATGTCATTTAGAATCGGCCTGGACAAAACAATGAGTGTTGTATACATTAAGAGGCAATGCTGCACTTAATGCTGGAGGTCTGGAAGGGTCTCAGAGGCTCTCCTTCTGTGGACTTTATCCTGGTTTGCCAAGGAAAAGAAATAATTATGATTGTACCATGTACATGTGTGATCAGTACATCAGTGCATTTAGAACATGCTGGCTAAACTCAAGTAGAAAAAGATCTCCAATACAGCAAGTTCTTTTGGATTTTGTGAAAACTGATAGCTGTGCAGAGTAGAAAGAAGTTACTAACATTCTCAACCCCCCCTGAGGAAAGAGCCTCTGTGTGGAGTAACCACTGGCTGAGTTCAGAGAGTCCACTCAGGATCTCCAGATCTAGCCACAGATTTGGAGACATGTGTTCTGTGGCTCACATGAAGGAAATTGTTAATTGATTGATTCCAGTCTGCATACTCATTCAGCTGAAAAAGTTCTGGCTGGAAAGACAATGCATTGTGATGCAGTAAATATCTGTCACAAATATTTGAATCCAAATATTGTCTATTTTTACAAAAGCTCATCAGTTCCCTGACACAATTAGCTTTTAATCCTTTGTGTGGCTCTTCATGAAACCATCCATAAAAATACCACTCCCAGAGCCAAACTTCAAGTCTCTTCCTCCCTTCCCTAAATAGGAGGCTTGACTTTTGGAAGGAAAATCTTCAGTGTAGTTTAATCATGATGTTCTCCAAGTCTTGCTCTTAAATGCAACTGAATTGTCAAACCAAAGTTTTCCCATAAATTGTCTGTGCCCAACAAACTTGATCACACAAACAGGTGAAGTGGAGCAATGTTATGACTGAATACAAAATAGTTCTTCTCAAGAGCTCCATGCTGATTTCAATGAGGTGTGTATGGTGTGTGCCCAATCCCAGATGACAGTCCACCATGCAAAACTTTGCAAAGTGGACATGGCTTTCCCTACGTGTGCCTTTTTTGGGTACAATTTAATCAGAGAGAGTGATAAGGAAATATTAATCAGAAAAAAAGCAGACAGAACAATAACAACAAACCCCATTAGGAATATGGCTGTACTACTTTAGTCATGTAGCCCCTGCTGGATTTTGCTGTGTGTCTGGAACAGAGTGTGGTGCTCATGAAAAAGCGTAATGGCTTCCTTCATCAAATCCAGAATCTAATATTTACTTGGGTTTTGGATTTGGCCATTATGTCATTTCAGGCACCAGCTGTGAGATGAGGGTCTGAGGTGACACAGGGTCCCCAGGCAGGTCCAAAGGAGAGCCCTTTATTCCAAAAACCTGGCCTTTTAAAGCCATTAGCCAGTTATCAGTCACATGCTTTTAAATCATAACGTAATTCAACCAATCACCATACACCATTATGTGAACAAACCATGGTTATGTAACATGATTTCTATCCCTAAATGGGCTGAGTCTCCTTCTCATAGTCCTTTTCTTGCTTACCCCAAGTAATAGACCTGAACCATGATTGTACAAGGCCTCTTTTTTACAAAGCCTTACTTATGGGTAACAGGTCATAGTTCAAAAGGAAAATTTAACTTTTAATAATTGTGAGGTCTCCTACACACCTTGGAATGATAAGTAAGCAATGTTAGCTGCACTTTCTGAGGCTCACCAATCAATAAATTCTGTGCGTGTATAAAAATATCTTTCATTTAAATATCATGCTGTCAAACCTTTGAGAAAAACTCTTACTGGAATTATCAAGAAAGTGATTTTTTAAATATTTGTTGTCTAGCATACGATTTTATTAAAAAAAAAACCAAAACAAAAACAAAATCCAAAAACCAAAAAACAGGTTATTTTATAACCAGGTAAAACTGTTGGGGTTTTTTTTGTTTGTTTGTTTGTTTGTTTGGTTTTTTGCCAGCATGGTTGGAATGACTATCATGAATCTTAATTTAGAAAGTACTTAGCACTTCCTGTTGTAATGAAACTAAATAATCATAAGAACCAGAACTGATAACAATGGGTCAAGATAGTTGAATTCAAATATGAGTAGCTTTATTGCTTATGGATTTCACTAAAATTGCATCTGCTCTTTATGGACATTAAATGGAACTATTGTTAATAAATAGAATGCTAAAACCTGAAAGCTTCACCTGAATTTTCTTTATGGCATGCATTCTAAAATTTGAAAAATATTCACAGTAATAATAAGTAATAAATCAAAGAGGAAACTTTGACTATTATGTTTTCATCGTTACTCTATCTCCTCTGAAGTTTTATACCCAAAAGGTAACTAACTAATAATCAGGTATTATTTTTCACTTTCAGACACTTATGAAAGGCAGAAAATAAATGAAATGAGTTAAAAAATGGAAATAATTACTGTTGCAATACCAGCAGTGAATTACCATTACAATTTATCCAGCAAATTTAAACCTGTGAAGTTACCTCCAAAGAACTTACGGGTTTGCTGCAAAGGCCTCTGGCAAAACCCCCTTATTTTGTGTAGTTTTTTACAATACTGACCACATCCAGTAGAGTTCATCTACTTGTGCACCTGAAACCTGCTGCAGCATGTCAGCAGCAGCTTACAGCACACAGGGTTCATCCTCCATGGGCACCCCTGGGCAGGTCCACACTCTCTGATGGGTACAGGACCTGTGGTTGTATGAAGGTCTGAGAGCATTCCTGTCTGAAAGCACTAAGATTTTCCTTTCTCATTAAAGCCCTGTAGAGAGTTTCAAAGTGTTAAAGAGGTTTTGTTATATGTTACTGGAATACAGAACACTTTGGCAGCGCTACAGAGAATTTAGGCTGAGTGGGTTCTGAACTAGTGATAACCTGGGTACTAAGAAAAGAAAAGAATTTTTGCTATGTAATGCATTTTCTGCTCAAATCTATTTTTTTTTTTCTTACAGCAGCAGCGTGACTGTCATGTGGCTGAACAGAGGTCATACACATCACTTACTGTTTAAAAATTATGTTTATTCCCTGCTGGTGCTTATTTCTTTTTCCTCAAAATAAATCCCTTGAAAAAATCAAACCTCTAAACTGGTTTTAAAAATAAAAAGTGTCGATATTAATTAATACATTTATTTATTTAATTTCTTACTTTGTTTCTTCTGAATTTTGCATAATAAGTGGATAATAATTTCAAATTTTCAAAATAATGAGAGATTCTCACCTAGTGTCTTGATTAAACACAACAAACTCCCAAGGAAAACATAAAAATCTGATATTGCAAAACTTGTGATATGATAGTAGAACTTGTGATTGCTTGATTGTGTGGGGGAAGCAAAAGGGGATTCAGAAAGCTTGTGGGAACTATAGTGTACTTCACAGTTTTAGTGTGCATACTACTTCTTTGGTACTGAATTACTACAAGATGACCTTTAAAACATGCAGGGGGAATGAAAGAAAAGTGTTTGTTTCTGAGAATTCATGTTGGGACCATCTGTAAGCAAAAAAAGCATACCTGTAATATTTATAATGAAAAGCATATTTTAGTGACAAATAATATTTAGTGATTCCTAAGCTGCACTAACAGAAAACTGAATCTATCACTGAGGTGCAGGTGAATCTATGTGGGCAGGGTAACCTCTGAGTAACAAATTCCTGCATTAAGTTCAGGAAGATGTGACCAGGATTAAATAACAGCATCTTTGTTCACTCATTTCCTGTTCTAATTTGGCTGCAGGGATGGGTGGGGTGAGAAAGCTATAAAATGTAAGCCAGTAATGAAGAATCTCCGATGCCCTGCTGTGGTCAGGATGGAGGAACCACAGATCATGGACACATTGCCAGGGCCCTGAGAGAAACATCTTGCCCATCTCAGCATGAAGGTATAAACCACCATGAACTGAAAAGCTGCCAAACATTTTGCAGTGCTTTGGCTTCTCCTTGGATTCTCCTCTCCACTTACAGGCCAAGCCCTATTCTATTTAGTTTCCAAAACCTCACATTATCAAAGCCTGAGGCTGTAAGGCTGCAGTGGATCCTGGGAAACTTGTTTCAGCAAATCTTAAGTCAAAAGCTGACCACATCTTGGACAGGACAGAGCTTTGCCTGGCTAACAGATGTAGTCCATGAATGCTGGCTGAGGTTTTGGTATAGCCATGTGTAATATCTGACGTTCCTGTTTTCTGTTTCACAGAGTGTCTGTGAAACTGGAATATTTTGTGTGAAAGGTTTTGCTGTGTTTCTTTATTTTGTATGTGTGTCTGAAAAATATTTAGATCAATTTGAGTGCTCATAGCAGTTGGTTTGTCTGTTCTAAAAGCAGCAAGGGAGATGAAAATTCCTAAATTCTTGTGTCTAACTGGGATTTTTATACCAGGTAAATCAGGTGACACGGTATTTTACTTACACAGCTGAATTAAATGAATTAAAAATCCATTTAAGTTACTCAAAAGTTCCAAGAAGAGGGAATAAGAAGAAGGAGAAAGACAGAAAAGATAGAGAAAAACACACATATAGTTACCAGCTCCTGGGTTCCAGACAGGAACTCCACCAGAAGGTAGGGTTAAGAGAGGTGCTGACCTCCTGCTCAGCCCTAAATACTCCCCAATCCCCATGGCCCCCCCTCCCAGGTGGGACTTTCAGTCATTTGGCCACTCAGGTGCTGGGTTAGGAACTCCAGGGATGGAGTGTGGGGCATTTCCTGAGGTATCCCAGCTCTGTCAGGCTGGCATGCTGGCACTAGGGGTGTGCTGGAGTAATTCACTGGCTTTACAGGGCAAGGCATGACCTCAACACTCTCCCACAAGTATCCCAAAATGTCTTAAGACTTTAATCCTCCCAGGCTTTGACAACTTATTTATTTAAGGCATACCTTTGAATGTTAAGTGTGTGAGAGATTGGCTCTATTCTTACAACAAGGAAGGATAAAAAAGGAAGGGTATTGCACTCAGTGATATCATACAATCAATTGTAACCAAAGTCAGGATGATAAACATTCAAAAATGCCCTGCCTCATAGTTTGTCAAATAATTTCTTGTGGTTTTTGAACACACAGACTTGAAATCCAACAAAAGCATGATTTTCAGGGCACTACTGGACTTGTAACTCTGGGTGAGTTCCTTTGAGAACTAAACGGATCAGAGAAAATACAGTTTGCCTAAAAATTATTTTACACCTTTCTGTTTGTGCTGGGGGAGACTACGTTTTCCATAGAATAGTATTGTGGCCCTACATAAAATTCATGAAGGACTTGGGGTTAGGAGAGGTCAGCAAGGATGCTCAGTACTGCTACTAACTTGCTGGTAAATGACCAAAGATTATTAAGGTACTGGAGCATCTCTCTTATGAGGAAAGGCTGAGGGAGCTGGTCCTGTTCAGCTTTGACTTGGCTGAGAGGGGACCTCATCCATGTCCATAAGTACTGGAAGGGAGGGTGCCAAGAAGAGAGAGCCAGGCTTTTCTTGGTGGTGCCAGGCAATAGGACAAGAAGCAGAAACTGATGCTGGGAAATTCCACCTGAATATGAGGAAGAACATCCTTACTGCACAAAGATTGCACAGTGAAACAAAATGACCAGAGAGATTGTGGAGTTTCCCTCACTGGACATATTCCTGAACTGTCCAGATGCAATCCTGTGCCATATGCTCTAGGATGACCATGCTTGAGCAGGGAGGTTGGACCAGAGGACCCAGTGTGGTCCCTTCCGATCTGACCAATTCTGTGATTCTGTAAATCAATAAATATGAAATTACAAAATTATCTATTTTTTAATAATTTCATTTGAAGCATTCTGGCCCTGATTCTGGTATGATAGACACTGGTGTATCAGTTTGTGAGTGTAAATCACTTGGCTTCAGATACTGACTGAAATGAATTCTTGAAGAAGTCTTTTGACTGTAGTTTGCATGGGTATGTGTGTATATATATATAAAATATATACATATATATATATATATATAAAACAGACTGAAAACCTTTCTTAAAAATGCAGAAAACAGAGAATTAGAAACATAGACAAACACAGAGAAATAAACCAGAAAAAGCACCGGAAAACTGTATGTGAGAAAGGAGGAAAAATGACCTGTTGTGTAAAACAAAAGAAAAAAGATCAGAATGTACCAGATTCAATGGAAAAGGGAATAAGCTGGATGGATGGCAGGAAGCCTGAGGGAGGCCTGAAGAAAGAAAACTACAAGGGAAGGATATCAGGAAAAAAAGGAGGGGCTGAAAGAGGAGAAATGTAGGACTAGAAATGATGAAACTCATGAAGAGAAATTTTTTTATTTTGGTTTTTGAGTTTGGGTTTGGGTATTTTCAATAATTCTACTTAACAGAAGCAAAATGTTCTTTAACGTATGGGTATGACGTTTTTAAACATTTGTTATCCTCTGAAAACCTGTGAGTCTGGCTCCTGATAAAAGACTCTCCTTGTATTTGTGGAACTAAATTTTGCTTTTGACACCTGTACTTTCCAGGGTAGAAAAACACTTGGTAATTCTTGTAATCTTGCATCATGAAAATATGATCTGCAAAGGAATAGATAGTGAGCTGCTAATGATTTTATTAAAAAAGATGTTTTGCCATTAAACTGCATCAGCACATGAATACTCATGCATGTGCACAATTGTTTTTCTTCAGACAGGAAGAATACACTGCTTATATGGTTTATAACAATTTAAATTAATTTAGCCAGGTTTAATAAGGTATTGCCAACAGATTTTGTTACAAATAAATATTTAAAGAACAATTTTTATATACAATCAAAGCTTAGGAAAAACATCATTTCAATATGCCAAGATTCCTTTCATTTGTCTGTCTCATTTGCCCCCTTGCCCTTCCATCAGTGGCTAGCTATTAAAGATAAAATGGTTATAATCATTTTTATAATAGATCCCTCTGCATGATCATTCTAAGTGGGCTTAATCCTCTGCTTTCCTTATTGCCTTGCAATATCCTACTATGGGAATGGAAGAGATGATACAAAGGATTATGAGGCATGGGTATGAAAAAGGAAGACCAGAGTGAAAGTTACTCTTTCCACACAAGTGCTTAATAAACATTCAGGTTTCCCACATGGGCTGATAGGGGGAAAAAAAGCCACATGAAATGAGCCTCTTTTAGCACAATGTTTCCTATTGCAATTTTACTGGAAACACAAGTTAATTAAAACATATACACACAAAATAGCCTACTTTTGAGTCCTAACTATGAGACAAGGCCATACTGTATGCATACAAACTGCAAGAAATAATTTATAGGACAAATTCCCCACAAGACCATTCAGGGGAAAAAAAAAGAAAACCTAAAAGAAAGAGAGAGAAAAAAAGACCTGGCTCTTGACACTAAAGGCTTAACATCAAATGCGGCCAGAAATCCATTTTCACAGTTTTATTGCCCATTCTGGACGCTTCATTTCAAAGGGAAAGAATTTGAATTCAGACACATAAAATTCCCTTTGTTCTCTTGCCCTCCAGCCTTTGGTGCCAGTGTGGACGGTCCTATAGGGAGAGGTTGAGATCAAAAAAAAATTGCAGCTTAGATACCTGGCCCCAAATGATGCCCCTTGGCATTCTTAATTAAATCAGCTTTGCAATAGATTGACAAAGCACTGTCAATTGTAATCATTTATATTAGCAAACTGAGTATGTTTAACATTTTGGAAATAACAGAAGTTCTGTAGACTTGGGAAAAAAAAAGATGCTATAAAATTATACCACATGATGATCACATGTAGTGCATTGGATTGTAGGTCACATAACATCTTAACATCGAATAAAGTTGGTGTGATTTTATATATCGTTCCCCATCTGAAAGGGCACTCCCACTTAGGTTAATCTGTGTTGTTTTTCTGTGAGATTGAAAACAGAACCTGAATGAACCATGAAGGGGTAGGAGAAGGGGACATTGCAGCCTTGTGATGGAGGGAACCTTTGTTATAGAGGAAGGGCCTGATCCGGAGTCCACTGCACTGGAGGGAGGTATTTCCATTGATCTCTGTAGGCTTTGGACAAGTACCTGCAGAGATTATTTTCACTGAGAGTTCTGAGGTACTTTTGATATTAAAATAGGCACAGGCATATTTATAAAAGGAAGATCTCTCTTTTGCTAGCGAATGGCATCCCTTCTTGTACTGATGAATAAGGTACTTTCTGCTTTCTACAGTGTTATTTCTTTATGTTTTAGTCTCATGTTTCTATTCCAGTTAATTTGGAATAGATACAGATCAGCTCTCAGACTTCAGAGTATAAATTGATCACTTGGAGAGGTCAGGAAGGCATTTTTTCCTGTCCACATATAGCGCTGCACAAGAGATTAGAGGTCTGTGTAACAATGCCTGCATTTCCACTTTCTGTGGAGTTTATAGCTGCTTTTTTCTTTCTTCTTTGTGTAACCCACTGACTCTGATAATAATTTTGCTATAGTGGATTATGCATGGCTTTTGCTTCAAACATTCATATACATTGATACTGATTTTCCTGTATGAAATACAGCTCGACCATTGGATGTTAGTATTGGATAGCAGTGGACTTGCATTTTAGCAGTATGTGATGGCTGTTAATGGACATTTCTCCACCAAACCTACAGACATGGAAAATTTTTAATTGCTTATTGGACTGATTTATAAAGACACTGTTGCTGTACCAGTTAAACAGAAACTTTTTGCTAACCTTGAAAAACATTATTTACCATAAACTACCCATGGAATAAGGAAGTTAATTTCTTTATGAGATTAAAAAAAGTTGTTCTGAGACATACTGATCAAATGTTAGAAATTTCACCATAATTAGAGCACTTTTCCAAGCCTTATATCTTTGAATTTCAAACCCAGATGGGAGATTTTGATATTTCTCTCAACTGAACTCTTCAAATTCTTAAGCATTAAGGACCTCACAGACATTCTATTAATTCATTTGTCCAGAAAGAGGAGGTAGGTGATCTTAAAAGATAAGAAAGAATCTGAAAAAAAAATATTCTGAACTGACCTGAATTGTGGAAGAACCAGGACCTGAAACTTGAGAACTGGCCTTCAGAATGACATGCCATAGGTCCCTCAGAAAGTATTGTGAACTGAGATCAAGAGTTTTCAGGTAAGGATCCATTCACCAAGTATTATACGAAAAAGAAAGTGGCATCTCATTTGGTGAAGTCCCTTTTGAAGCATGTCTTGAATGTCAGATTGAACTGCAGCTGGAAGTGAACAGGGGGAGATTTTAAATTCAGATATTCTGCAATATTTTATATCACTATGGTGGCAAGCAGGTGGAATGTGCTGGCATTTGCAAGAGATTCCAAATAAATGCAAAATTTACCTCATTACATTAGTTGATCACTAGTAGACATCTCTTGACATGGTTTAGATGTTACCATAATATCAGATCTGTGCTGTTATTGCTGTGGTCACAACAACATTCTGAAATTCTTCCCCTTCATGTTTTCTTTCTCACTTCCATTTTTCCCTTAAACTATTCCTATGTTTCACTTCTCTTACTTTATGCTACACTTTTTCTTCTTCCTAATAATGTATGCATTCAATGCAGGAAATATATCTTACTTATAGAGCCACCTGTTTTCTCTAAACATGCTTTGAGAGGGCAGTCATTGAACTCCACAAAGTATTCCTCTTCTGTTCTTTCACCAGCCTCAAATCCCTGAGCGATACCAAGCTTGTACGTTGTGCTGTCCTTTCATTTTAGTATCCATGGACATTGCCAGGATTTCCAGTTTGCTTTTAGAAATGCTTTCCGGTTCTTAGATTGTTCTTATTTCCCTATTCTAGAGTTTCTTCAACTGGACTAAACCCTTCTTTCAAATCAGCAGTGTATTCCAATAGGGAACTTCTGTTCCAATAGGGAACTTGATGAAGTGAGAATTAGTCTCCTTTTATATTTAAACAATAACTTTCCAGCTACAAGTAAACTGAGGAGCCCAGTAAGTGCCTGGTAGTCCAAGAGCCATTATTAATTTTGTGGCACCTATCAATGTGGAGGAGATGGCATTCCTCAACAGCACCTATTCTGACACTGTCTTTTTCCCCAGATTACACAAGACAGAAATCAAGATGGTTTTGGTTAATTTCTTGGTGAATTTTGAAATCTAATAAAAACTATTAATGAATTTATAACTCATTATTTTTAGATAATTTATATGTTTCTTTTTATGCACTCTGTGAAGGATTAGTGACTGTTGACATAGTTAAGTCCAGTGAGTAATCAATACCTGTAACTTCTAAATGTCAAGAAATCATGGTGCTACAACAAATTAAAAAGTATTGTACTCTGGAATCATGCTAAACTCACTTAATTTGGACATATGTTTGCAGCTGGGAAAGTTAGATTTTTTTAATGAACCCCTTAAAAAAAAAGACAGATTTTTGTAGATAATTTCATTGTAGGACAAAAAAAAATCTAACATCTGAAAACTTAAAATGTTTTTACATTTATGATTCAATATTTGCAAATCCTTGAATTTAAGGTAAAAATATTGAGATTTTGGCTGACCCCATTTGGAAAAATAAAACCACACAAACCAGAGTAAAATAAAACCCCCAGAAACAAGTCATAAAATATCTGCCATCATCCACTACCCATTACAAGCAAAATCTTTACTGAAGTCTATACAAGAAAAAATGCTAAAATACATCCTGGAACAGGACAGCTAACTTTATTTTAATTTTTTTTTCCTTTCCTGTTCCAAGTGGATATCTGTGAAGATTTATTTCCTGTGTAGATCCAATGGTAATTTAGAATGATAAATCTCTTAGAGACAACTCTTTGCAGCTTTAGTGAAAATGTATGCCTGCAGCTAATTTTCTGCAACAGTCTGGGTTTTCCTTTTCCAGTTATATTGGCTTCTGAATAGTCCAGTCCTTTGTTTTCCTGGGAACCCAAGTGGAATATTGTTTTTCAAGACAGACACAGGGTCTTATTTGTCAGGGGTATCCATGAAAATGATTCCATCAAGGGATTCCTTGTGAAGATGATTGTAGATGGGTAAATGTTCTCATTTAAGCTCTTTCTATCATAACTGTAATAGAATTTTAATGTACATTTTTATGAAATAATTCAGAAAGAGAACTAAAAAGCTTATATCTGTCTTTGTTTCCTGGGCCAGAATGAACTGTACCTAAACTAGACTTGTCGTCTATATCTGACCTACTCTTCCAACCATCTCTTCAGATAACAAAACTTACAGTTAATATTTTCCAGCTCAATATTTTTTGCCTTATAGCAAACAGGTGATTCCATTCTGCTTTGTAATGTTCTTTTCTGGGTCTCCACTGTTTTTTACTGCCCTGTCTCACAGTCTCTTCCATGATTTTACATCTCTCTTCAAGCTGAGACAAAAACTGGACACAATATTTCATTTTTGGTTGTATATTACCTGTGTGCCTTGTAGATGACACTTTTTTGTATATATTGTTTGCATTTTGCCACAACATGTCACCTTACTCCAGGTGAGTATTCCTAAACCTGACTTTACCCTTGTCCTTGTTGTAGCCTACTTTTTAAGGTCATTATTTCATCCGATTTTGAAGCCTAATTCAACATGTCTGGAGTGTGGTTTAGCTGCATATCATCCGTTAGTTTACTGCAAGTACGGTCTATTCCATCTTCAAGTCATAAAGGAAATACAAATTAGTGCCAAAAAAATGACAGACCCCACAGAACATTCAGTGAACCTATTCCGGATGAGAAGAAATCACTAAATATATTTGCTTTAGTTAAGTTTCACTAATATTTTATTGCCTGATTTTCATCACATGCTGTAAGTATTTGGTAGAACTTAACTGTTGTAAGTTGTAATTAAGGATTCAGATGCAGAAAAAGAGAGATGGGTCAATTTATATCAGCAAAGATCAGTTTGTTTTAAACTTAATTTTGGTCCACCTTATGCCAAGGACAAAAATTAAAGAATTTTAATTTAAATGAGAATTGGACTTTATTATGACAGCTGATCTACGTTTAATTATGTTGGTTGTAACTTAGAAGCATATCCAGCTTGTTGGTTTACATGAATTCCTTTTCTCTTGCCTTTACTCTCAATCCCCTTGTTTTTCCCTACTAGCCTAGAGTGGAATAAGTGAATCTCTTAGCAAAATAACTGAATAATTGAAAAGTGGCATAAAAAGACCAAATCTTATGACTTAAGCTGTATTTTTTTTAGAAGATAAATGATGTCTGGATGTCTGTTTCTGTTCCAGATAAACATAATAAAAACCTGAACTCTACCAATGAATAAAATCCCCAATTTAATATCATTAGTATCTAAACTACTTCATGGGGCCTTGCTGTTTAGTATTTTCAGTATATACACTTTATCTCAATTCAGCTTTATGTTCCATTTGGCTATCTCTGGCTGTTTTTTTCAAATAGAGCATCAGACAGTGCAACTGACAACTCAGCACTGTGAGAGAACCCTACACTGTTCACATAATTTCTCAAATAAGACAGAAGTGAGCTCTGTTAAAAGCAATATTTACCATGACATGGTGCAAATATCTCATACTGGAAAACAGACCAAGCAAGGAAATACTGTGGTAAAATCAATAGCCCAGAATACTATTATGCTTTCTAATGTCACCCACTGTTTTAGCAGGGCACATGTACACATATTTCCAGATTTCTTATGTCCTATTCATGACTACTGGAATCAAATTACAGTTAGGTCTGCAACAAAGGCATAGATTTATACCCTAGACTCCAGGTTCCTCTGAAACAAAACTTGTCTGGGGTCTGGAATCCAACCTCAAATCTGCTGAATTTGGGGCAGATTTTCCCTCTGACTCAACCAGACAAGTCTGAAGGGAGCAGCATCCAGCTCAAAGCAGGTATGAGGTTTGTTCAAACACAGCTGGCTCTGGGTCCTGCACAGTGCTCCTCCTTGGGATGAGAGGGAGAGAGAGACAGGAGCCCTGGGTGTGGTCAGGCACTGGGAGCAGAGGGGAACAAGGCCCCAGGGAGGACCAGTGGAGGTGTAAAACCCCCCATCCCAGAGGATGTGGATCCCCACTGATGAAACACGGAGTTCCTGTTGAACTGTTCCAATTCACTCCTGTTGAATCAGGGAGTGTTTTAGCCAGGAGGAGGAATACACTGAGCCCATTAAACAGCCCCCTGAGCTGCAGTCTGTGTGCATGTGCAGATCTGGTCATATCCTGCCTTTGGTGACTCATGGCAAACCTCCACACCCTCCAGCCAGTGAGTGCCAGAGGGATCCCTGTCCTGGGAGGCTGGGCTGTGGCAGTCAGGAGTGCAGTGCCATCACAGCTGGGATGGCAGGCCCTCTTGATCCTTCAGAACCTTTCTGTTAGGGACAGCACAGAGAGAGATGCTAATAGTGCTGAGGTGAAACTACAAAGCTGGTAATTATTTTAGATTTTGAAGGGGAAAAAAAAGGGTCTATGTGTATGAGAACATATACACTGTCTAAAAATTAAATTTGCTCTCATTTTCAGTATATCACACTTCTGAACATAAAACTGGATGCATATATTCTGTAAACATTATATTTTGGGGGATTTTTCAAGACACACGCAGGAATAATTCTTTATTCCCTAAGAAGTGCAAAATTGTTCCATATGGTTAGCACAAGTCCCATTGTACAAGACAAATTAACTTTTGTTTGTTGGAAGGGAGAGTGATTGAAACCAATCTCATGTGTTTTACCATTTCCTTGGCATTGTGATTTCTAAGAACTGAGCCTGGAATATGGCACATGAAATAACAAAATGCTTTGTTAACAGAATGTATGTGTATTTTATATGGAATATACTTATATATGTATTATTATTTGATTTTTAAAATAATATTTAATAAATATTAAATACCTGTATATTTGTAAATAATACTCCTTTATGTGCATGTGAAAGCAAGGACATTAAAATTGGGCAAACATAATGAAACTGCATGGTTTAAATCTTTAGCATGTGGTCAAAAAATTTAGTAAGTGGGCAGCTGATGACCCAAATTACAAATAAACCTGTCTTTGAATTCAAGAATAGTACAGATTCATTATTACAGAGACAATATGTGGGCATATATATATTTTATATTTTTTATGCTTAAATGCGTTTTAGAATTAGTATTTTTAACAACTGGTAAAGGGTGAGGAGAGCTGGAAGCTAATAGATAAAAAGGATCCCAATAGCTAAAATGATCCCCTCACTTAGAGTTTTGTCCTTTTCATATTATATTATTTGTAAGCTTGACTGAAGTACTTTATACAAGACTCAGAGGCAAACCTCCCACATTGTATATATTCTGTATTTAAATAATTGAATGCTGGTAGAAAGGTGTGGTTTTGATGAGTTTGCAGTTTTGCATTGAAATCAAATATATTGTAAGCACAGGGAAACAAGGCTCGGTGCCCTATGAAGGTCTGGTGTCATGGTCAACATTTGAAATTTGCATAAGAGGTTATTCAAAAGAGAAGCAGGAGACTTCCCTATTGTATTAGCACAGTAATGCAATTCTTTGTGGCTATTATCCTGACCCACATCAGCTCTGCTATGCACAGGGTCTGAGTTTTTATGAGCTATAGGCTTTTATGCTGAGAGATTTTATTAACCTAATTAAAAGTTTTATAAAAGTAAATTATATTTATGTTTGTGTGTCCTATTTGCAATCATTAGGGAACCCAGACCACCTCTGGTGACTTCAGAGAGGGCTGGTCAGGTCCCATCTGTGTAAATCTTGTGAGTTGTCATAGAGTCATTGCATTTGATTTACATGTGAAACCTGCGGACTGAGCACAAATGCTAACCAGACAGCTGATAAATAACACAATACCAAAGCAATGCTTTTGCATTTCTTTAACTCCTTTCTTACAGGGACCTCCAAACATTTTTCAGACCTTAATGAATAACCCTCGCCAGTAAAAAGATCTTGTTACAATTATATCTACAACACCAGAATACTAATGTCTGATCTTATAATGTTTATCAGTTTGGTGCCTGGTAACATCAGTAATGGACTGAGGCTCATCACACAAGTTTTTGAAACACAAACCTATCCCAAACATCTCACATTTGCATCAATTGACAGAGGCAGTACTTTAAACTCACCACCTCTCTGCTGAGACATGTCTGTGTAGATCTGATGCATGTGAAAACCAAATATGCTCAAGTTATCCAGGAAGTGGCTTAAATCCACTGTGAGTTTCGTTTCTTCTTTGCAACAGTCTAGAAGCACGTATACAGTCAGTTATCAAGTCTGAGCTGAGGGCTGTGCCCCAGCTGCTTGTGGTTGACTTGCTCATACCCTAAATCTTGTACCGCTTTGGGTGACGAGCCTTAAAATGAGGTAGCAATTCCAGCTTTACAACCATAAACAAAGAGGGGTTGTACAGCAAAATAACTGGATCAGATGTCAAGTCCCAAAACAAAGGTTTATTCCCACTGTGTAGCCATAAGTGCTAGGGGACCTGCAGCATGACCCAAAAGTAATTTAACGTGGATATTTGGGGAAAAAAAAGTCTCAAGTTATACACAAATGGGTTAAAGTTTGGATGTAAAAATCACCTGACTCAGCTGCTTCTCATCTGTGCAAGAGCCTGATCTACTGTCCAGTAATGCCATGGGGAAGTTTTTCAAGATCTTCCTTCAGAGGTACATTGGGTTGGAGCAAGATTTCTCTCTGAGAGCAAGAAGGGAGTAATGAGGTTAGTGATGGCATAGAGGAGAGAAACCACAGAGGCTGTAACCACCTGCTGCTTGCTGCGACGCGAACAGCAAACAGGCACGCGGATTTACACAACCCATAGCCCTGGTCCTTCTGTCACTGTGCCTCTTGATGCACCTCTGACAGTCTCTAGAAAAGCCTGTCAGTACGACCTGTCTGTCTTCCTCATAGCCTTTACTTTGGCTTGTTTAGCCCTACTGAAATCTATTAAGGCTTCAGTGGCTGCTGGATCAGGCCTTGGATTCTCTGCAAAACAGTGTTATGCACCCAGGTTAAGCAGCTTCTATGGGGGAAGAAACAGATGCTGGGGGTGTAACAGAAAGAAGCTTTTGAAGAAGTTGTGAAACAAACCTATTAGCAACTACTTCTTACAGGGCTGTAAGCCACCTTGATGGTGGGGGGACAGGGACAGCACATAGGGTGACATCAACCATGTGCTGCACTGGTTGTTCATGGCTGGGCAAGGGAAACATGTGCCAAATTCCTGTCTGTTTTTCAACATGTGATGTGTATCTTGATGTAGCTGCAGTTGATTAATTGGAAATATTTACTTTACAAGATCTAATGGTTGTTGTTGCTATTCTAGGAGCAGAATTTTGATGGTCAATGTTGCAAAAAAGTAACATCTAGATAGTGTTACAATAAATAAAACAAACCAATATGTATTATTATTATTATAGTAGTATTTAGCTACTGAAAAGTAAACCAATCAGATTTAGGTATTTTCAGAATTAAAACTGATCATTCAGGTTTAATTTTAATCCACATATGAATATGGTTTATATTAATACTCATTATGTGATTGCCTTTTTGTTTTCCTGTAAGAAACAGACAACAGCGAGTGGGTGGTGTTTATTGAAAAAGATGCTATTTTATAGATTTTTCTATTTCCATTATTTTATCTGTTAAATTTTAATCTTTGATCAATAGGATGGATTACAGCTGCGTTTACCTTACAAAAACTTGCCAGTTTTACCTGAAAGTGTTTTTTCATTTTGTTAAGGTATTTCTTGAATGTTTCTGTAATTAAGATGTGTGCAGAATGAGTAATTCTGCAAATCCCATAGAGGTGCTCCATAAACACTAAGAATTGTCACCCATTAGGGTGCTGTCAACACCATATTAATCAATCAAGACCAAATTTTGCCAGGTTTTATTTCCATCACTGTTGGATCAAATGAACCCTGAGTCATCATGACACAAAACTTTTTAAAGTCATGTGGAACCTCTGTGGTGTTGTCCTGGTTTTGAAAGGACAGGTATCTGCCAGCAAAAGCTGGAAGTTCCCTTTCAATAGAGAATGTAAACCCCTCCCTCAAATTATTATAATTTTGTTTTTGCTCTCAGGCAAAGTTTTGGGAATAGGAATAGCACTCTTTTAATAGGAATATTAAAAATACAAATATAATAGTACAGAAAATGAAATAAACATGCAAGTAAAAACAAAACCCCCAGAAAAACGTGACCTGACACCCTGTTGGTCAGGGTGTTAGAAGCAGTCCACATGAATTCTTCTGGAGTAACAGACGCAGTCTTGTGGAGTAGAGATGGTCCTGAAGAAAGTCCAGTGGTGGCAATATAGTCCAATCTTCCTCTGGGAATCCAGTAGAAAACAGGAGTGTCTGCTGTTCCTGTCTCCCCTTTTTATCTAGGTAAGAATGCTTGGGTCCCTCCCAGCTCGGCAGAGCATCTCCCAATGGGATGATGTAATGTGTCATGTCATTGGTGAGTGTTAATGGCCCATTATCAGAAAATATCAGCTCTGAAACTTGTGCTTGGCCAGTCTTGGTTAAGTACCCAGCAATTAGTTACCTAGCAACTTAAGGGAAAAAAACTCAACTGACACAAAAGAAACAATACCCAACCTCCAACAGGTGTGAAGTTAGGTGGTTTTCAGCCCAAGTCTTAGGCTACACAGGCTAACATCCCAGAATCCTATTGCTCTGGCTGTACAAGTGTGTATCCCCAACATGATGAGTGAAATGAAGAGATACTGCCTGGTAGCAAAAGGATACCCATATTATCACAGCCAGGGGAAACTCTGATCAAATTAAATGCTGAGTAACAGGATATATCAGTTTAGTGGAGTTGTGTGCAAACCTGATTGCCCTGCCTGTGATCCTGATTCAACTCACTTGAGTGTCCCCCCACAACATTGCTTGGTGGTAAATAGCATGTATCAACTAACAACGTGATTGGCAATCCTAGGAAGGAAGGCAGGGCTGAGCAGTGACATGCTGCGATGGAAATACACAGCAGAGCTCTTCTCCAGGCTGTACTTTCATCATGGTTGTAGACTGTGGTAGACTGTGGTACATTTTAACAACACGACTTCTTTTGGTTTTGTTGCTAAGTGAAGTAGGAGATGACTTTCAGACTGAAAACAGAGCCATTCTCCTAGTCAAGAGAAAGAAAGGGAGAATACTGACTGCATGTGGGAAAGGTAAAACTTTTAAGTGTAGTCCGATACCTTAGGGAAATGCCTTTGATGTGTGAGATGCTGTATTTTGTAGATGATTTTCCTTCCCCTGCTTTATTGTACAAGGTGACATCCTAGACTGCACTTTCTGAGTTTCAAATTTTTGGGCAATTATGAACAATTATATCTTTTTTTTTTTTTTTTTTTTTTTTTTTTTTTTTTTTTTTTTTTTTTTTTTTTTTTTTTTTTTTTTTTTTTTTTTTTGGGGGGGTTTTTTTTTTTTTTTTTTT
>WEIU01004875.1:69229-84137 GCA_013389925.1 Aegithalos caudatus | reverse complement strand
CTGAAAATGAGAAATGAGTCAGAAATATTCTATGTTTTGCTGGCAACCTGTGGAGGGAGCAGTTACTAAACCAGTGCTTTAACTTCTGACATTAAAATAAAATAAATCAAAAACCTTCTCTGGTGCATAAAGCATAAAGCAACTTAGAATCACTTAGGTTTTTCACCCACAGGGAAATTTCAGCCCTGACACCAAAATAGGCCTTATGAAATAGAGAGATGTTATAAAAAATAAAAATCAGTGTATTTAAGAATTTTGAAATTTTTCTTGCAAATTCCATAGAATTGTACCTTGTTTTGATGTGGAAAAATGGAAAACTTGAAAAGACAGAATAGGAACATGGTAATTTAAAAAAAAAAAAAAAGTACTGTACATAAATGGTTGCATTTTTAATGAGAATTGGTGACAGCACATTCACCAAGAGCTGCTGGTATTTCACCATCAGGTCATTCTGATTCATGGGTAATTTGCATTCCTCTCATGGAGTTTTTCAATAAACAGCTAACTGATATATATATCAGTTAATTCTAACAAGCCAGATCTCAAAAGGTTTATCCATCTAGCTAAAATGAACTTCAGTAATCTTTGTGCACAAAACACCCATGTAAGCTATTTGTCTTGGACTTGAGTGTTTGGCAAAAAGCCTTATTTAAGCCTTGAACATGAGAGCTGAGTGAAAAATGCTGTCATTCCTGGGGTGGGGGGTTGATGTCCTGACCCCACCCTCTGTACTTAGCTCTGAGCTCCTTGCAACAGCAGAGAAACCATCAGAGAAAATTTTGTCATTTGGCAAACCTGTTGCTTGAAAAATATAATCACTTCAGTAAAATACTTCAACTATTATAGTATATTTTAATTAGATGTATGTCACATAATAACAGCTAAATTTTTATTAGTATATAAAGTTTCCAAAAGAAACTCAAACCAAAATCCCAATGCAATGCCATTCACTGTAAGAGTTTCAGGAGAGACTGTTGATAGTAGTGGTCTGCCCTCCTACACCTGTGGAATATGAGTGAGTTTTGGCTGTTGGAGCATACTGTGATTTGGTCATAAGAGAGTTGGGTTGGCAGCTAGATGATAGGCAAAAATGAACACCTCACTGCATTCCACTGTCACATCAGAATACAAGAGAAAGGGTTTAGACTGTCAAAGAGGAGCAAGATGGCAAAATAGACAACCTGGAATAGTGGAACTTGTTACCAGTTCAGGGATGGGACAATACTAACATACAGATGCAATGGAGGAAACATTTAAGCAGAGGGAAATGCCAAGCCTGGTGAGCTGTACCTGCTTCAGACAGTTATCTGATGAGTCTGCTTTTTTCTTGTATTTTGGCAAGACGTACTTAGCTCATCTTGCCAGTAAATTCTCATCTAATTGAGTTGACAAGCATGGACATTTTTAAATGAAAGTTTCCAATCTGCCACAAATTCAACTGGTTATATTTTATTTTAGTGTAGTGTCTGCCATATGAGTTAATATATTGAGTCACTTAGAGCTGCTGAAGAAGAAAGCTGATAAAATATCTTTGCACTGACAGCGAGTAGACCTGTGATCTTTTTAGGTCATTCTTTCTGGTACTGTGCTGGCTTTAAACCCCTTGTGTTTGGTTTGGCATGAATGTCTCCTTTCATTATTATTCTCATCCCTAATTCTTCCCTCAGCTTTCAGCAGTGACTTCTTGGCTGCGAGTTCCTCCCATCCGCTGTAGTCTCATTTGCTGATCATGAAGCACCAGAGTGTGTGTTCAAAGAGATCAGTTCTACAAATTTTGAGAAGTCCTGAGAGCTTCTGGTCAGCCTCAACTCCCATTAAATTTAACAACAGTGAAGGCTTCTCGGTGCTTCTGAAGTTGGCAAGATGAAACTCCAAGTTGGTAATTATAGTTAGATAATTAAGCATTAGGTATTACGAAGTATCTTGAAACACCTCTATCTTTCCCTCCCTTTTCCCCCTTGTTGTTGAGACATTTGCAAAAAAGCCTAATATTCTACAATTTCTATTATGTGTGAAATTGTAAATTTACCTTTCATGCTTCTATTTCCATATTTCTGAAGTGTATGCTTTCAAAATGTGTGCCTATGTGAATATTCATTATTAAGAGTCCTTTGGAGGGATTAGAGTCTATTATGCCAATGAATATAAAATACCAAGAAGTCTTTTGTATGGAAGGCACATCCAAAATCACAGAATCAGCTGAGTTGGAAGGGAGGCACAAGGACCACTGAGTCCAACCCCTGGCCCTGCAAAACACTACCCCCAAGAGTCACACCATGTACCCAAGGCCATTGTCCAAATGCTTCTTGAACTCTCAATGTCACTCTTGGTGCTTTGACCACTTCCCTTGGGAGCTTATTCCAGCCCAACCACACTCTGGGAGAAGAACCTTTCTCTAATATCCAACCTAAACCTCCCCTGACACAACTTTGGGTCATTCCCTTGGGTCCTGTCACTGGTCACTACAGAGAAGAGACCAGAGCCTGCTCCTCCTCTTCCCCTCATGAGGAAGCTGTAACTGCAGTGAGGGCTCCCCTCAGCCTCCTCCAGGCTGAACAGACCAAGTGACCTCAGACACTCCTCACACGACTTCCCCTCAAGGCTCTTTATCCTCATTGCTGTCCTTTGGAAGCTGTTACAACTTTACATCTTTCTTATATTGCTGCACCCAAACCTGCCCCCAGCACTAGAGGTGAGGCTGCCCCAGAGCAGAGCAGGACAATCCCCTCCCTTGCCCTGCTGGTGATGCTGTAACTGATGCACACCTCACACACTTGACCCTCCTGGCTGCCAGGGCTCTGCTGACTCATATTTACCTTGACATGGACCAAGACCCCCAGGTCCTTTTCTATGGCACTGCTTTCCAGCACCTTATCCCCCACTCTGTCCATACACATACATCCAGGGCTGCCCCATCCCGTGTACAGAACCCATCACTTTCCCTTGTTGAACTTCATATGTTTGGTGATTCCCAGTCTGGTAATTTGTCTTTCTGCAGGGCCTCCTTGCCTTCCAAGGAAACAACAGCTCCTCCCCGTTTTGTGAACTTGCTTATATCCCATCCAGGCCAGCATCCAATGTTAGATATTCTGAAGCTTTCTGATGTGCTGGGAAATTCTATTTGTGTATTTTGTATGTTAGCACACACGTGTATGGGAGTGCATTAATACTTGCAAATAGAGCTGCAGCATACAGTTTTAGAAGAGTTTGCCAAGTTTTACTCAACTGAACCATGATTTTTAAATGACAAATATTTGCTTGGAGGCCGACTACGTCTATGCAGAGATTCAATCGTAATTGCCACTGCAATATCTGAGTTAGGGACCCATGAAAAATGAAATATATACTGAAAAGCAAGTAGGAAAAAAGTTAGCTTTTGCAGTTTTGCCAGGCAAGTACTTAAATAGTTGATTCTAAGCTTGCTATAGTAATTTACAATTACAATTACCTGCTACAATCTGTATATTGAATGATGCTGTTTAGGAAAGAGTTTTATCTGATTGCAAGGAGCACTTAAAAAAGGCACTTTTACCTATCACACCACTTGGAGCTGTGTCAGGATCTGATCCAAAGCCTACTGAAGGCAAGGGAAAGAGACCTGTTAACTTTAAGAACTTTGAATTGGACCTGAATGACAGCATTAGATAGATCTTTTTTTCTCGTCTTAAAAGTAATGCAGACTCACCTTTTAAGTTTTGAAGGTTAAATTCTATCCGGATTATATGAGCTAAGAGCTAAGGATCTTTCGTATGCCATGAGCTATATGATATTAAACCTCTTCATAACATTAATTCCTCATTGAAAATTCTTCTGTTCTTCAGTGGTCACAAGAAGTTGAGTTAGAAATAGAGTCCACAGTCTTTCAGATTCTTTGCCTGCATACATACATTGTAAAAAAGTTAACTTCTTGTCTCAGGCATACCTATGCTCGGATAAAACAACCCTGTAATTGTATTGCTGTAACCCTAGTCTTTTACCCCATATGGCTCTTATCAGAATTTTTTCCACAATAGCAAAAATACAGAATGAGTCTCACTTGATTATACCATTGCACCACAATTATCTCCTTGCAGTACAGAAGGCACTGCCAATCACCCCTCTTGGTAGCAACATTTAAAGGTTAGGTTTGGAGCACTTAGAAACCAGGCACTGAATGTCCTCTGCCTGCCATAGCACCTGCAGTGAATTGATCATACTTGATTACAATACATGAAATCTCAGTCTGCAATACAGCAGTTATATTGCAAAGCTTGTATGTAATCAGGGGAAAAATTCAAGTGTCTTGCTGTGTCACAGTAGGTTTGGAAGGTAGAACAGAAAATATGGGTTGTCTGGAGGTACAGAGGAAAGCTCAGAGGTTATGCTAAGCTGGGGAGGTTTCTTTTTCTCTGTCTGTCCCAGCAGAAATCCCTAGGCAAGCCAACAACTTGAACCTGCACAATATTTTCCAAGAAAGGCAATATTTTACAAGGAAAGGCATGATGTGAGGCAGCAATATACCACACCTGCAAAGGAAATCCACAGTTATATGGTGAGGATGATGACCATGGTGGAACGGCTGTAGAATATCAAATATATGCATCATGAGACAGTTCTGTGTTGCAGCAGGGACTTTAGTCCTTTCACAAAAAAAAACCAGTGAGAAATTAACTGCTGCAACAGATTACCTTAAACCTTTTTAAAGACACTGGCAATGTCTGTTTTTCACAACAAAAATCCCAGAAATCCTTATTAGCATTTCACCTCCAGGTTTATTCCTCTTCTTGACACCCCCCACATTAGCATTACTCAGCAGCAGGGATGTCTCATTAGATCCATAGCATTTCCACAGCTCGGCTGTGAGCTGCTTGTGCAGCAGGTGTAATGTGTCCTAAATGTTGGAGTAATTGCTCAAGCTCTGCAAAGGTGAGCTATACATACCATAGGGTATTTGGTCCTGAATGCCATGAGATGCAACTCCTACTGGGCTGACTGATGTTAGGAACTTCTGAGAGTGTCAGTCTTCACAAAGCTCAGATGGAGTTTCCTCAAATATGCTCCTGGAGATAAACCACAACTCAATTCAGCTTCAGGCCAATGGGTCCATACCTGCATCACCTGGTATTATATTTCCACTCTTCTCCCTCTTAGGGTCCTTTTCTTGTACCTTACCCAGGAAACTACACAGCTCAGGTAAAACAACTCTTTCTCTAGCTTAAAAATTATTGTAATAATAAAATCTGGCATATGATTTTTATTTTCTTCAAATGTGTGCCAGAATCTTACTATGCAAAGGACTATGCAGAGACTTTCATGATAATCAGTGTTTTTTCTATTCTAAACAAGATCCTCCATAATGATAACGACTACACAATGAACACAAAATGCATACATTTTTGTCCATTTAATTCTTGTCTTTTGCAGTTTTGCTCACTGAAATTCCAGGTATGATGAAACTCCTGTGCTAACTGTAGAAAAATACCTGTCATATTAAATACAATTAAATATGAATGTAAGCCATATTAATAAAAAAGCTTAGTTATGTACACAAACATATGTACAATATTGTTAATTTCAGATTGTCATTATTTAGAAGTTAATCCTTGACTATATAGCAAAATGCAGACAGTCATACAAAACCCAGTCCAGTAAGCTGGAGGATGGAACCTTCCTTATACTAGGCATTGGTGTTCATAGGAACTGAAGCTGCTAGACATCTCTCAAGACAAGACACTTGTTTTCCAACTTCTGTCCCACACAACCTGTAGCCTGGTAAAAGAGCTCTGAATCACAAAACAGAAGAATGAATGTAAAGCTGGAACCACTAATTGACAGTCCTATATTATCTGCAACCCAGCTTTGTATCTTGTTAAAGGTCAAAGAGCAGAAGATCTGAAGGCTTTTCTGCAAAGAGTTGCTGGTTGACACAGAAAGAGCTTAGGTGCAGTTAATAAAGTTTGCTCTGAACCTGCACTTTCTGAGAACCTTACATAAATACCGTATATCTACTTCATCTTGTCAAAAGCTTTGTCAGTGTCAGGCTGCACAGGCGAGTGCCAAAATATGTAACCAGTTTTACAAATGAATAAGGTTAACAGGTATCTCCCTGCAGAGCAACAATTTCTCTTTTATAAACCCCACCTGAACTGGCGAGTGCTGCATGGACATACCGTTTTCAGCCTGCAGCCAGCATTTAAGCAATAATCCAAAGTGACAGTTTTATGACAGATCTGAGTAACTCAGGATCTTTTTCTTCTTTCTTAAGTGAGATCCACATACAGGCAATTTACAGATGCTGAACAAAGGGAGGACTCTCCTCAAAGAGCAGTGAGGTATAAAGAAATTACCAATCCTTCAAAACGTTAAAGGGATTTAAATCAGAATGCCATTTCCAGGTAAACACTTCTGATCTTTAAAGCACCAGCATAATAAATGTGTTAATGAAAATTGACAAAGTTACCCTTCCTGGGCAGCTAATGACATCTTAACTCACAGAACTTATATCTCTTTATATTTCAGCCTGCAATCCTTTGCAGAGTGCAGTTAAAGGGATACATGTGTTGTTACTATGTTCAGGTCAAGTTCTCCTACTATTAAATACAAAAGCAATTTTTAAAGCAGTGATATGGCTGACATACAAGCTCATAAAACCATAAGAATCCTCAGTTAAATCTACAACTGGCCCCTCTGCTCAACTCTGTTTTGTCTAAACATTTCAGTCCATGGGGACCTATAAAAGAAACTCTGCACAGTAGATGATATTACACAATCCATGTGCTCATTTGTAAATGCTATAGTACATAAAATGCACCAAGGAATTCCGAGGTTTTTGTATTAGTATCTTGTTTGGTTTGGTTTTCTCAGTCGCACAGTAATGGATCTCCATAGATTGGATTTTTATTAGATTACTGTGCTGTCCTTTTAAGGGGGTGGTCCTCTCTAGAGACTGTGGCAAAACACATTATAGAAGATAATCTAGCATCTTCAGGGATCGGACTGGAAAAGAAGGACAAAGTCCTCATTTAATTCTACATCCTTAGAACACTTCAGCTAGGTCTTTGTCAGCTAAACTAAGGATTCCCAATTGTGGCAACAATCTCACTTATGGACTTCTCTAGAATTCTTAAGCAAAACAAAGGATAAAAGTGCATGGTGTTTGCAGCAATTTATCTGCAAAGCTATGAATAAAGCTGATTGAAAGTTCTCAGTTATACATTTCTGTGTGAATTTTTTTTTTTTCTTAAATGGAAATTAGTGGCTGTTTGGAAAAAAAAAATAAATCAATACATTTAAGAGCCCTAGGTCTCAAACTAAAATTTGAAGTATTCTGGCAGTTGTACCTTTTGTTTTCCTTTTGACCAAATGTACAGTTTTTTTCACTAGAGAAGAAACTACAGCAAGTACTAGGTTGTGCAGGTTAACAAGTATTACTGTAGAGTTTCACAGCTCCCACTAAAGTCTATGCCCTGAAGCATGTCCACAGGAGCATTTCAGGTATGAAAACACTGCTTAAGTAACCATGCTTGCAGAGCTAAAATAAAGTGGTTTTCTACAGCTACACACCAACAGAGAATTGCCCTTCTACCTATTAACTTGTTTTTTCAGATGGAGCCAAAGGCCTGTACACTCCTTGCCTCATGCTGATGTCTTTTCTTTCTGTGCCTACAGCCAAAGTTCAGCAGTCCTACAGAGGTAATACAGTTTTGCTTTTTAACTGTTCCTTTTATTTCTGTGATCACAAACATTTTAATTATGCTGTAGCAATGCCTGTATTTAAGCATGTAATAGGTATATAATGTTCCCTAGAACAAAAGATTTGAAGTCATGTAATGGCATTGCACAGTATGCAGCTTTCACGTTGTTACTCAGATTTTCCATCTAGAAGGTTTTTGTTCCCTGTTCTCTCTGATTCACCCTTTGTGGCACAACAGCAAAGAGGCTTTGAATACAGTGTGGGGAATAGACAGCCTGGCAGACAAGCAGGGGTCTTTTCCTCCTCAAATATGTTTCAGCATGACACAAATGCAAGCTTTGTGTTAGCCCTGTAAAAGTTTCCCAGCCCCTGGCTGCAGGTGCAGGAGCAACATGCCCCAGGACAGAGGAGAGCAGAGCCCTGTGCACATGGGGGTCTGCATCTGGGGACACACCACAGAGCTGAGCCTCACCACAGCTCTCCCCATCCAGCCCTGCTTTGTACACCCTTCCCTGTCACCACACATGCTGACAGGTGCTGATGGTGCAAAATCCAGAGATAGCTTTTCTCTGCTTTTACAACCCTCAGAGATCTATATGTACCATGGAAAAGTCTTTACCAGTCAATTACTACTGTTAGTGTTGGGATGCATCAGATGATGTATTTTAACTTTCATAGCAAATTTATTGTGTCTGGTTGTGATTGTTTAAATGGATACAAAGTTTTTGGTTAGTAGCCACGTAGGAAATCTATGAGGCATTGGAACTTTTTCTCATTCATCTGTTCCAGTGGGAAGAGCTATAGTAGAAGCTCACATCTCAGTTTGCAGTTTCAATTAACTCTTTGTACACTACTGGAAACTAAACAATTAGGGTAAGGAAAGTGAATCTCTGTGAAATAAGATGTTGAAAATTTTTTTGGTTTTAAAGTATTACAGAAGTTTTTGAAAAACACATCTTTTAAATTAAAACATATGATTATTTTAGGGTAGAGAGGAATACTACAATGATATTATGCTTTGATTATTTTAAAAAATTGTTTGAGGTGGGGTTTTTGTTGTTTCTACTGCAGAAGTTATCCAAATATTCTAAGTATTTTGTTTAACATAAGTGTGAGAAAAAATCTTCTATAATTTTTTCTTCATTTGGCAACGGAGAGCACTCTGTCTTCTGTAGCATCTCATGACTGGTGAGGCTTTCAAACCTTGCTACTATGTGTAAATCCTATTGATGCTATCAAGTGCTTGTAGAATGGAGTTCTAGGAGCAAGGTCATTAAGAACAGCAACATGATCAGCTGTTGGCAAATATTTTCCCTGAATGATGACCCCTAAACTAAGCTGATATTATTTAATCATGAGCTTAAATTAGTAGTGATTGATGATGCTGCTCTGAAAATGGGAAATGGAAACAAGAGGAAGATCACTAGAAATCGTTGAGTCTGGTGACTGCATTTGGCTCAAAAACACTGTCTTTTGCAAGTTGGTCTGAGCAATGAAATTATATAAATATAGCTTAAATTCTTCATTAGTATACAGATTTAACTCAGTCCATACCATAGTGTCTTTGCATCTCATTATTTAGTAGATAGGAAGTCTTGGTATCAGTGTTAAAATCTGAGATTTTTGTTCTTTGAGAAAGGACATTTTTCTCAAAGAAGGATCATATTTATTAAAAACACACAACTAAATGGATTTTAAAATAAAATATTCTATCTTGTCTTTCATATTTAAAAAAGACAAAAATAGAGTTTCAGTGTTAGTTGTAAATGTGGCAAATCCAATCCTGCAATGAATTCAAATCTGTACCTTTCATAAAGGCTACTTAGGGACAAGATAGTTTTAGATCTAAGAAACTTGTAAAAAATGACTCATTGTTAATAGGGTGAGCTCTTTGCATTTGGATTAGGGTTAACTGACAGTATCCAGTCACCTTTTATTCTCACATATTCCACCCAAGGAATGCTTTGTGCTGGTCTGAAAAAGAGAGAATTAGGTGTTCCATTTATACTATTGATCTTAATAACCTCATCTCATAAATACCTACTTTATGACATCAATAAAAAGAGAATAGCAGCAACTCCTAACAATAGAAATTGTTACTTTGTAATTCAAGTATTTCATTGAGCATCTCAAAGAGAATCCATAGTGGTGCAGTAGTGGTATTTTATTACCAGTTTTTAAATATGTGCACAGAGAGACCATTTTTTTTTTAAACAAGAGAAGATTCTAATTAATTGAGCGCACTATAGCTTCTAGATCCCACAGTTATCAGAGTTCTCCTCTTTCATCTCTTATCCTCTTCCTGTTCTTCATCTCACACATTAAAAGGAGCATATCCCTTTAAGGGCGTTGGTGGGTGTAAGACTAATTTTTCGCTGGGATGATTCAGATGAAATGAAACAGATAATTTTATATGGCAGTCTTACCTCCCTGTTACCCTGCATTAGCTGCAGAAGGAAGTTTTCTGCTCTGAGGGGGTGGAACAGAGGGTGCTCCAGAGACATAGATTTATTCTCACCTTCCAGGGACACCATTCTGCAGCTGGGCCAGATCAGGACTGTCCTGGAGCTTTCATCCACCAAAAAGCCACCAACAGGAGGAAGTGCACTACTGGTCTCCCTCAAAAGCCCTGATACTTTTGGCTTCCACCTATGGCAGAAAAAGGAAGCAAGCAATCAAAACTCATCCTAAGGAAGTGGAACCAGAGCCTTTGCTACAAGCAGCACCTGGGACAGAAGGCTGCAGGCTCATTATGCAGCCAGTGTCCACATCTACCTGAAAAGGGACAACTTTTTCAACACATCTGGTGGAATAGCAGCCTCAGATCAGACCCAGATGTTCCACAGATTACAATGCAGACAGGATGTTGCCAACTACCTGAGGAATAAATGTGAAATACCACCTCTTGTTCTTTTAAAAGTATTTTTCTTACATTACACATTGATTTATCTGTATTTTTATATATAACATTCTTGTAGCATATTCTTCCTGGTGAATCCCAGTGGTGTCCTCCCTAAAGACTTTGTATTTTTTGTATTCTGTCAGAAAGCTAAGTATTTTTTATGTTTCCCTTTGGTCTCATCAGTCCCCACAGAGGATCATCACTTGATAGAATGAGTAGAATAGAATACTTACAGTTGGAAAGGACCTAAAAGGATCATTTAGTCCAACTTCTTGACCACTTCAGGGCTGACCAAAAGTAAAATCATCTTATTAAGGGCATTGTCCAAATGCCTCTTAAAATTGGAGACATTAAATATTTAAACATTTGAAGATTATCCAAAAACCCAGGAGTATCTAATCCTTTTTACCCATTAGAACTTTTCTCATTTCACAGGGCAATTTATCTCATAGTTCTTTTTCCTGTGAAGAGCTAAGGAGAGAAGGCAAGTCTGTAAGACCTAGAAATATTATCCTTTTAAAATATTTTCCTTTTGTTCAAAATGACAGAACAATGGTGCGGCCCAGAGGGGGAAAATAAAGCCAAATTCTCAGTACTGAACTGCTTTATCCAGCATAAGTCATTTCTCCCAGACCTAGGAGGCTGTTCTTGTAATTGCCTTTGGACTTTGGAGCAGCCCTTTGTATTGGAAGCTTTGGAGTGTAAGGCCCCTAAATTTGAGTCTTTGCTTCTCCAAATTCTACTACTATGACATGTCAGCAATTAGTCCATCAAATTAATTTTAATCAATAGAAATAGCCCTAGGTTTTTATCTGTTTTGAGAATATTATAGTTATTAACAATTGGACTAAAAATATTTTTTCCAGATCTTTATAAGAAATCGCTCAGATTTTTATTTCTGTAGTTCTATGAAGCCACTGAGTGCATTTGATGTAATGATGTCATCACATAACATCATCACCCTGTTTTTCCTACAGCAGTGATTTAAACATATTTTAAGGAGGTAATCTGGTTCCTGGATATGTATCTCAAAATTTGCTTAAATATATTTCTAACTCAAAAACCTTGCCTGGCATATTAGCAACACTCCAACAGGAAATTCAAGAGAACCTAGCACTGAGTTTTCAAGTACTCAGCACCTTCAATGAGTGCCAGATTTTTAATAACAATCAGAATTCCTAATGAAGCACAGATTTTCAGAAGAGCTTGGTTCCTGTTTGTGTCCCAAAATAAATTCAATGTGTTTTAGATGGAGCTCTCGGAAAGTCTGTCCATGGTTTTGGGTGCTACTTGTTTGCAAGCTGCCTCCCAAGCACTCTTAAAATTGGTGCTGGGTGGTTTTAATAGGCCAGAAGAGGTTTGTGAGCTCGATAGCTCTTTAGATTTGCAAATAAATACAAATGGAGATAATTTGTTTTTAACCTGAGGAATGCTTAATGAATCAAATCATTTCCTTTCAGTCATGATAGCGGGACTGAAAGATATAATTGTTTGGTGTTTTATGGTCTTCAATTCTCCAGTTAGAAGTCTGTCACAGGCGTGGTATTGAACAAAAAAATACTTCCTATTTTACCTTCCTGCAAAAGGCAAAAATCAATCAGTACACTTACAAGGAAACACCCTTTTTGGAATGACCATTGGCTTTAAAAAATATTTCTATTTGCAAATGTGTATCATGATAGCACTTTGAAGATGTGGGTCACTGAGAAGAATCAGACAAAAATGTCTTGGCATTTGTAATGTTTATAGGAGTTGATTTCACCTGGGAGATAGTAGTATGAAACAGAAGTTGATTCTTATTTTCTGTATTAACATAAAGGTACTGAATCATCAAGACATTTAACTAGATATCTTACTTTAAGCACGTGTCATCTTATTTAAGAAATAAGTCAGTGGACATGTTTCTACATTTTGAAAGTACGATTGCATATAAATAGCTTATGTTCACACACCTACTGGGTAAAAAATTATCTACCTGACCTTAGCAGGTGATTTGTAGAGCTAAAATTGTCTGGTAAGTTTTCATGCACAGTCAATGAGAATAACCAGAAAATGAGACAAAAATTTGAGATGCTGAGGAAAGAGCCACAGACAACTAGATGGTACCAAGCCACAGCCAGTGCAGTTTCTAGTTTTCTGCTGCTTTCTGAACTAAGAATGATGGTGCGTTCTTTTTTTTTTTTTTTTTTTTTTTTTTTTTTTTTTTTTTTTTTTTTTTTTTTTTTTTATAAGATTTTTTTTTTTTTTTGTAAAAAATATGGTTTGGTTTTTTTTTTTTTTTTTTTTTTTTTTTTTTTTTTTTTTTTTTTTTTTTTTTGTGGAAAGATAATGGATCTTTTCACTTGTCATCTGCAGTATGGATTATTCTTCTTGGAGTAAGACCTAGTGACAGTGATTTGTATGGTAACTTCTGCCATGAGGGCCCTACAACTCAACATGTTTTCCAAATATGTTTTGACTGAAAGCAGCTGGGCTTTGGACAGAACCCACTCTGGTAGCTCTGTGGGTAGGAAATGGATGGGAATTACCTGGCAAAATTAACACCTAATAGTTCACTACTTTAAACTTCATCATCAACCTTGGAAAAATCTGTAATTCAGTAGTCAACAACAAGGCTTAACAAGAAAAATATGGGGGCAGCAAAGTCAGAGGTTGCTTTTGTTTGAGTCTACGTATAAAGATGGAATCTGTGATGATAAAAATTCAAATACTTCTTTTTAATAATTTTGATGTGAATTTTGAATTGATCTTAAATATTTTAAAATAATAAATATCTCTTAAATGTCTCAATAATAAATAAACAAATGTTACTTGGAAATAATTTATATTTCTGAGCAGTGGTTACTTATAAACAGAGGGAGATCAATAATGTTTTCTAACTCTAGTAGGAACTCTTCCCCTGCAATAATTCATTTGCTTATTCATATTACAATTCTGCTAAAATCAGAAAACTCCTGATCCCACAGGATATAGCATATGAAAGATTTATATTTATATTCATATAAATAGATTTTTGGAGAAAGGAAAAGACCTTTCTCAGGTGTATAAAGCTCTTTATGTTGTTGTTTTAAACAGTAATTTTCTCTCTGCCTCTGTAATTTTCCATCCATTTATTTACTATATGTTATAGTTTCTATAACATCCAATGATTTCTGCTTAAATTGATAGGTTTATAGTAAACTTTTAGTAAACTTGCTAAAAACTCTATTCTGATTTTTTTAAAGATTTCATGGGCCAAACCTTTAAATTTAATTTTTAAAATATATCAAATTATTATTTTATTCTTGTATCATGGATTCCTTGGCAGATTTTATTTCCGAACAAGTGTTGTTATTTCTGAACAAGGCCTTGCTGACCAGCCTGAGCAAGGTGTGGAGTACTTTTAACAGTAATGAAGACATTTAGCACCTGGCAGCAAACATCCAGCACTTCACAAGCTGGTATCCTTTGTTAGACAGATATACCTGCCCCATAAATTAAGACTGAAAACCCACTCTTCCAGACTGAAAATTAATCAATGTATGTGTTGTCAAAGTGAAGAGGAGGATGTGACTGTTGAAAGCACCTAGAATCTCTCCAGAGTAATTGGAAATTCCATAGTAAAAATATATATCCATGATTAATTTATAGGTGAAAATCTTCCACATTTTTGATCTTTTGATTTTTCAGTAGGGTCTAAGGAGGTAACATCTCTCTTTACAGCACTATTTACTGAGAATAAAACACCTGGTTCCTTCAGATCCTTTTTAATATTCATTTTTAGGAACTGTCCAAAAACTGTGTGAAGCCATGATATCATTCCCACTGGTTTCCATAGGCTTTCCATCAAGCCTGCATTCCACAGCTGAGTGCTGTTTCCTCTTTTTAAGATTTCTCATTATTGTATTAGATTTCCAGTTGGAAGCAGTTGTCACTAAAGTATCTATTCTTTCAAAAGACAGCATGGAGAGATGTTTAGTGGCTTACAGAGATGTGTTCATGGCCAGAGCCTTAGCTGATACAAATCAGTGTAGTTTCATTCTAGTCAGCACAACTGTGGTGATTACAACACCAAGGACTTGGCTTTCAGGATTCTTTCCTTTCCAGATCATATTTATTCACCTAAGTTGAAAGCAAACAGGGATTTTCTCCTTTAAATAGAAAACTCACAGATCTCATCAATTGAAACTTGGCAAGGGAGAGAAGGGGATGAAGGGATGCCCTACTGAAATACTCTCATAGTTGGCAAAATGTTTTTAGCAGGGAAACAGAGAAATCCCCTCAGCTCTCCTCCATCACCTCTGCCTCTCATAGCGGTGGAAAATAGCCTGGAGAAGGTAAAGACATTCCTCAGC
>WEIU01004875.1:17273-62860 GCA_013389925.1 Aegithalos caudatus | reverse complement strand
TTTTATTTACCTTGTTTAAAGGCCTTCTTGTGTATTGAATTGAGACAAGTGCCCAAGCATGGAGACTTTCCCACTGCAGGAAAAAAATACTTATGCACAGACCTGGCATTGTTTTACCATGCCACACATAAAGTGATATTGTGTGTATATATATATATATATATATATAATGATATCTTCTACAGATTTATGGGTGTTATGGGCTAATGTCACATGGAGCAATTGGTACTATGTTTTCCTGTGGCTGAGTTTGCTGATATTCTGATATTTCCATTGAATGGCCCATCCTATTTAGCCGTATGACACTTAATAATCTCACTGCTTGAAATAATGTCAGAAGATTCTGTTAACGGTAGAGCAGTCCCACATTGTAAGCTTGAGACAGCTCATTTGCTCACAGTCCCGCAGCACACTTCCATCCAGACATTGCCCATTATGTATAATCATCTGGGAGTAAAGCACGCTCAGTGCAATATTTGGGATAGTGCAATGGGAAGTGAGTATCATATGGATATATTGCTAAAATGCTCATGTGCTTGGACCAAATATGGAAAGCTGGCCATCATCAGAGAAGTATAACCAATAATTTATACTTGGCTACCATTCCTTACTTACACTGAGAGGGAAGATCTAGTTTAAACCTTGTTTCTGTGCTCATTAATACCAGATATGTGCACACCTGGATCATCCTCTATTTAAAACATGATCTGGCTCAGGTATGAGAATTTGACAGTATTTATGTCAAGTTAATCAGAGTACACAGTGCAGTGTTTATCCTGGCCTGATGACTGCTGCAGGAAGAGAGATGATAGCTGATCCAGCATAAAATCATGCTTTTGAAATATATCAAACAAGTGTGAATTGGCCAAATGGGTTTGTACTAGTTCTGCATTTTGCCTCAAGAGGTAATAACATTTTTGATCTATTAAGTATTCCCCTAAAACTGTTTTTGCTCTCTTCCCAACTGTAGTTTACAAAGAACTAGATTTTTCCATTTTTAACTTATGTATACAGAAGGGGAGCTGTGCAAAAAGAAATATGTTTTTGCTGCCTTATAATTAAGTGCAAATCCAAAAATAATCTCAAGTAAGATTTTTTTTTTTAAAAAAAGGTAATTATTTTTATTCAGGCAATTATCATTTTTTCCTATATTTACCTACTGGATTCTAGTAGGTAAAAAATTAAAAAAGAAAAAAAAAAAAGAAAAAAATTAAAAAAGAAATTATGTGAGAAACAATCATACCTACCACACTCACACTGAAAAAAAATAAGTTCTTCCATAAGTAATGGAACAAATTCAGTCTGTATTTCAATACATAAAATAATAATCCTTTGTCCTACAAACTTCCCCTTCCTTGGTAGGTGGCAGAAGGTTTTCCTACAACTCTTGCTTTTTTTTTTTTTTTTATATCTATTGAGCAAAATCATCACACTGTCATTGATTAACCTCTTGGCCATTGTCAGAGTTGACAATGAACTGTTTTTTTTGTTTTGTTTTTTTTTTTTTTTTTCTCTTCTCTGTTGGCATAATTTTAATTTCCTCTACCTACTGATTTTCATAACCACATTGAAACTTCACTGTTTTATGATTTTGCATGTGATTGAAATTGGTCAATGGATTTATTCAGGGAAAAAAATATTCAAGGGTGGGGACAGCAAGCCAGCCTTCCCACATAACTCCATCAGTCTTATTTCTTCAAGGAAAGAAAACTTTAAAAAAGAGAAATATGTTACAGTGGCTAGCATAATTACCTAAGTTATGATTGGAATGAATTCAACTAATAACTTCTATGACCCTGGGAAAGATTCACAGAAGTACTTAGCAAGGTATTTTTCACATAATTCTTGGTGTCAGGTTCCAGTAGTCAAGTTCACAAGGCTGCACTATACAGCTTTTGAAGAGACCCAGATGCCTCAGGACTGGACTCAGCAACCACACACTGAGGGTCTAACTAGATATTTGATTTAGAAGCACAGACAATGTAGTCTTCCTATGAGTTCAGGGGAAAGACAAGTGCAGGTGTAAAACACAGTTTACCTCCCAGCTGAACAAAAGTTGAATTTCCCTATGAAGACAGTCAGCTTTTCCCATCAGTTATGTGAAAAATCTAGAGTGACACTGCTTAATTAACAATCAGTTAATTGCTTAAATGAAATAGGATGGAGCCAATAGCAAATGGGGCAGAAAAAAATAGTAACATTGATTCAAAAAGGAGAAAATAATGGCAGATAATTTGAAATCCCATCTATCTCCTCAGTTTTCATCCCCACCTTGCAAGTCCCCCTCCACGAAACTTGGATTCATGAAGCAATACTCCATCCTACCCTTCCCTTTTCTGTGAATGGCAGATTTGCTGCAATTTTTTACTGGGAGTGGTGATAGCTTAAAGGAGTTAAAATAATTGCTGGTGAGCAACAGAGTCTAGAGCATTTGTGTTCTGGGGAAATTCAACCTCAAACCTTCCATCTGAATTGCATGTTTCCTTACCAAAAAGCAACCCTTTATGAAACTCTCTTGACAAGTCTTTTCCAACGTGTTGTGTAAGTCATATTCATATAACAACATTGGAGCCTTGCAATCTGAGTTAAAAGGTGATCCTTAAGGAACTGAACTGGGTTGAAATTTTACATGTGCCTGACATAATACTTTCTGTGAGTCTTATATTATAATCTGATATGAGAGAAACTGATAAAATATTAACACTCTCTCCTACGCCATTATTTAAAGTGACTTGAAACTTTCTCTTGATTAATCCCATTTGTAAGGCTTGTAGAGTTGGGAAAGTAAGGGAGCAGGACCAAATGTAAAATGGGACTATGGAACTAAACCGTTGGGTTATTTCCTTGTTTTATCTTTTCCAGATTTACCTTTTGACTTGCAGGCATGCACAACACTGATTAGACTCAGTTGTCATTTACCCTCATGAAAAATGTACTTAAGAGAGTTATAGCAGAGCTGCACGAGCTGGGGAAGGCAGAAGATTGTATATGGAGATGTTTGGAGGTAGGGCATTAGGCTGAGCTTTGTCTCCTTCAGTAATGATTCAGAGATACAAAAAAACCCCCAAACTAATGATACACTGTTCATACGTCTTATTTATCTTTTCCACATAATTATTTTTTTCTGCTTCAACAAGAATTAAATGTGGTCTTTCTTTTTTGTCTTCTGCTTCTGTCAGTTTGAATTGTTGAAAGGTGCCAGATTGACTGTGTTAGAGTTTAAAATCCTTTAATTACCCATCAAACAGGTTATGTGTGGACAGCAGAAGTGTAAGCTTCCTCATGCCACCCTGACATGCATGCAACCAAGCTCCCAGGGCTAGGGAGAGTCTGCCAGTCTTGCTACTGAAAGAAAAACACAGGACCAGGTCTGTACCCAGTGAAAACTGACATTGCTCCAAAAACCCGAGCAGCTGTAAGCTCTGTATCTTCGATTTGATCTAGCTATTCGGGTGAAGAAATAATCAGTGGAAATTAGGTTTCTGTAAAAATGATTGGCTATTTGCAAGTAGAAAACTGACTGATACCACTTTACTGCATTAGGTTGCAGATAGTCTTACTGCATTTGCTTAAATATTAATGCAGCATGTTTCTAACATTTGAATATGAAGTACCTTCCATCTTTTTATCAGTCTCTGTAAAATAGTACTTCCTTAAATTCTTCTTATATATATTCCCACTTTACTTAAACCTAAATCCTCAAGTTCTGGTATCTTCAACAAACTCAAATAGATAATCAAGCTTAATTTTATAATAATCTTCAGCTAGTTTAAATACCTCGGTCCTGTCACCTCTTAATCATCTTTATTTTTCTTCTAAGACTAAGTAATTCTCTCATCTGTAAACTCTTCCATTCTATTTATCACCTCAGTTTCTCTGTATTCTGCTGCCTTGATTTCTGTTTTTATTCATATCTATTGACCTTATTTAAACATCATAGGCCAAATTCTAATCTCAGTCATGGCATTCTAAATCCAGAGTAACTGACTTCAGTTTTGATTTTATGTCAATGGATTTACTTCAGATATACTCTACTATAACTAAGCCCATAGTCTGGCATTCTGGTGTTTAAAACTCAGATCTCAAATACCCTTGTGTTTTTTGCTCATTCATTCTCTTTTGGGTCCAATTATCATTCTCTTGACCTTCTTAAAAAAGAAAATCATATGGCAAATTTAAGTGGAAGTGCCCCCCTGCCTTATTTAATGCTTATTTACTTCTAGAACTCTCTGCTGGTGTGTGACCAGCCGAAGTCATGGGAGCATATAAGATTATATGGAAATGTCTTTTCATGTGTTGTGAGGGCTTCACTCCAAGCCTGCAGTATAAACTCTTGGGAGTGAAGGATCAACACAAATTCTGATACCTCCTCTTTTACCTGCGCAGATTTTCTGGGACTTCTTCCTTACATACAGATATATGTCAGCTCCCTTTCTGCCAGAATGGCCAAAGCTTGAGAAAGCAATACAAGACAGATTAGTTCTCATGTAACATTCAGATGTTACGCTGGTAAGAGAGTTTAGAAACTAGAGACTAAAATAAACTGATAAGAAATCTAATTTTTGAAGACTACAGGTGTTCCGGGACATCTTTCTTTTTCCTTTATGCTCTGATTTTCCTAATTTATGATTCATGTTTAATGTAAAAATGAAGAACCTGTTTTCAGTCCATCCACTTTTAACAACCATAACTACTATGCAAATCACCATAACCTCAACAGAGGGGTGAAGTGACTTTACATGTTTATATGATCATTTTTTAAATGGGAAAAGAATTTAAAGGAAATTGAAATGGTGACATGCAGCAATGTTTCTCCAAAGCAGATTCTCTGCTGAAAAATAACAAACCCAGAATAGCAATTCTTGGTGAGGCAAGAAAACTTATTCATACTCTGGAGGGAAATCATAACTTTCTTTCTTTCTAAGAGGAAACAGTTTTTAAAACATTTTCCACAGTGTTGTCTTCCCACCTAACTATTGATTGGTAGCAGTCTGTTGAACGAGCTCCTTGTTCGGTTGTCAGTCCTACTCTTTTTGTTCAGTTCCTCCTATTCAGTAAGAAGCTAAGAATTTGCTTCATGTCAGTTTGCACCCTAAAGATAAGCTGAGTATTTAATTCATAGATCTGTGTGTTGAGATACAGCATAACCTCTGGAATAAGTTCGGAATAAAACCAGTAACTGCTTCTAGTAGAATTAAAGGATTCATCATATGCCTAGGGATTTCTAAGAGAGACACAGAGCTTGTGAGGGTCCTAAAAATGCTCACTCTTTAGATATGGGGATCCTTTACAAATGGCTGAAATGTATTCAAGCATTTCTTCCTGATTTCTCTCCAGATGATTCATTATTGGCCCTCTCAGGAGCTTACCTCTTATAGGACAGTGTTGGTAGAACAAACTTGGGAAAGACCTTAGTGATCTGAAGGCAAAAACAACTGTTCTACCTGACCCAAACTCACAGATTTGGATACTGACAAATCCATTTGATTATCTGTTCCACCAAGGAAATAATCAGGGCTGTCACTGGCAGGTGATGAGTGTGGTGGTATTGCTGGGCTTGATACTTCCCACAATAAACCAGGTCCTGCTGCTCCCTTCCATAGAAACCTTCCTATGAAATCAGGCCTTTTCAGGTATGGCTGATTTTCCATCTAAATATTCTTTCACCTCAGAGAGGCACAAAGTGTTTCACGTACAAAGGGAATCCCTTTGACAATCCATTGTTTAAGGAGAAACATGGCAACTGGTTAACAACGCACAGCGAGGTAGAACAACACCTGCTGTACTCTAATGAAAGGAAAAAATCCTAGATCCAATTGAAGCTTCAGGGAGTTATTTTTTTTAAGTAAGGAGAATGCAATTACTCATCACTGTTCTACCCCATGATTTTTAATTACCTTACTTTTATGTCTCTTGTGCAACCACTCATCTCCAATTGCTTCTCCTTTTCTGCTGAGTAGGAGGACAAACTGCTGAAGGGACAACTGGTTCTGCAGGCCCCTTTCAGGAGCAGGTCATTATCTCAACCTGTCCATCCTCTAACCACCCATGTGAAAATGGCAATGGTATTGCCCCCATGTTACAGCTGGGAAACTTGAACATTCAATGACTCATCAAAAGTTACACAGGAAGACTAAGGCAGAGCATGCACTCTGTTTCTTTTCTCGAAATCTTTGACAGTGCTGATAACCCTCATTCATTCATTCTATCTGAATCACTAAAAGAGCTTCTGTTGCAGTTTTATCTGAAATCAGTTGCGTGTATACATTTTATTCTAATGTACATGTTCTAAAACCTGAAGCCTCAGCATTTTAATTATTTCCTTAAGAACCTATATTTAAAAATTCAAAATTTAATATGAGATAAAATCTGATTCTCTTTTTATAACATCTGACACCTTTCAACCATTAACCATAATTTATGCCCCAGTATATGGAAAAGGAACATGTATCATTTGTTTTCATAGAACTTTCCTTGTGTTAATTGTAGAGGCCCCTGAACATGGACAATACTTTTCAGAAGTCAGGAAACATTTTTGAACAGATTAACATATATCCTGCTCTTCCCTCCTTGTGGATGTATTCTGAACTGTCCTTTATAAGACCATTTTTTTAATCAAGATTCTGATTCCATTTGTTATTCTATAGAAAAATTAGGCATCAATCACTATACTGTGTGAAGCTTTCTCCATACAGACTCACCTATCAGAGCTTTGTTCCTCTTATATATAAGTATCTATTTAAAGTCTTAAAAAACCCAGCAAAAGAGAAATAGAGAAACTGAGTCCATGTACTCTTGAAATATATTAAGAAAGTTATTGAAAAAAGACTGTGATGTGCTCATAAGAAAAAAACCAAACCAAAACAAGAAAACCCACCAAAACCTGAATATCACAGAAAATACCATGGTAATTATTTATCAGAAATATTGTGCAATAACATCTAAAACATTTCTCCAAGCCATTACAAATGATAAAGAGCACTTAGTTCTGGGCAGGTTGGACTGTAGAGTGCTTATGTTTCACCAAGTACAACAGCAGTTTGAGTGAAAGAAGCACACCTGTAACGTGATATTCCTTGGTTATATTACCTAGTAGTTCATAGGGAAAGATGTTTGGAAGGTCAGGATGCCCAGAGACCTTGAACAAGTCTGGCCAGCTAGGAGTTCTGAAGGGATGCTGGCAGGACAGCATGTCAAAGCAGGACACTCAGGCACTGAGGTGGGTAGTCGTGTATGCACCTAAGATGGATATCTAGAAAGATAAATCTTCAGTGTGGCCACACTTTTTCCCAGGACAATTCACAGAGCCCAACTATGGCATAAAACCACATTAAATCTTATCTGCTGGGGCTGTCATCAGGTATTGTGAGAACATTTCCCTGGGGTTATATCACTTTCAGGATTTTCCCCTCTATCAGGGAATATCCATATCCCAGCTCCCGTAATTCAAGCTTCCTTCAAAAGAAAAACCTTTGAGTATCCCACTCTTACTGAAGGTTTTTGGATTTTCAGTCCTGTGACTCACAGAAGATGTAATAGCCAAACAATGTATATAATAATAATTATTGAAGTAGCACAGTTTGTAATTTTTCAATTAAATTTTCCCTACTACTGTATGTCATTTAAGATGTGCTGTATTTCAGGACTTCTGATCAGAGAAGGACAAGAAGAATAGAGAATTACCAAACCAACTCTGCTGGCCAGCCAAGAAGATGACTACCCAGAGGGAAGAGGGGTGGGTTGAGGAAGAAGGGTGGAGGACAGAGATGCTACAATGGTAATATGCTGGCATAGCCCTTTTCTGGAAGCTGAGTAACAAAGGATTTTGTGATCTTCTGTCATTTGCATAAAAAGAAGCACATGTACAGAGTGACAGCTGCTTGGGCCTAAAGTCCCTTGCCCATTACCAGGCAATGGATGCCACATTCTTCCTTGGTTATTGTTGTATTAAAGTCTTATCCCATATTGTTTACATCTGATGCCTTTTCAGCACAGACCATTCTTTTTGTCTCAAAAAGTCCCCTTATTTCATGTTCTTTTGTTACGTGATGAGTGGAGACATGTAATACAAACTTTTCATTTTATCCATCTTTATAGCTGTATTCAGTAACCAAGCCTGATTATTAAATTTGAGCCTTATTCTGCATGAATCTACTCCTGTGCTATGTTCTCAGGCCAAGTTGCCTAAGCAGACCATAAACCAGATGTGTTTCTTAACTTTTTCAGGACTTAATTTTGCCACTTGGTTTGGATCACAGAGGAGTTTTTAGCCTGGAGTCTTTGATGCCTTATGTTTGCCTTCATAAAAATTATATAGAAAGTTATAAAAGAGTGATAAGGCCTTCCAGTTTTACCACCAAATGGAAAAGTTGTCCACACAAAGAATTTATAACCATCTTGTAGCAATTTCTAGGATCTAAAATCATTTTAGATGATTATGCATTAGAGATGTTGAAAAGAATGTAAACCTACCAGTTTCTATGCAAGAATCATGAGAAGCAACTCTGTTTCCCACTTTTATATACCAAAGGCCTCTCTTCAAACCCCACTTACATGCTGAGATACATTGACTTCAATAGTGCAACTTACGTGAGTAAGAAAGATTTGAATGAATGAGGGTTTCAGGCATGGGATATAAGATCAAGAAGCATGAAAGCCTTTTAGTTAATTCACTTCAGCATCACTAATACTGAATGACTGGAAAACTTTAGTTATGATTAATGACATCGGGATTTTTTTAAGATAAAGTCAGGAGCTTTTGTAAGACTTTTCGCCTGTTTTAAAAATGTGGACACATTTAAAACAAATTAATATTAAAAAAAATACTCATCTAAAAAAGCTTGCATATTCAAAAAATTGGTGAAAGACTTTAAGACAAGCTTTCTAGTCATTGACTGCTGTATGAGAGGCTTCCTTTTGGAAATTGATGTATTTAAAACCCTGAATACTTCCAGATTCTTTTGTGTACTTGAATTTTGTGACAAGATAATAATTTTGTTATATTTTTATCCTGTAAGAGTTATCAAAAATGTAGTTTGTAGAAAAATGCAACGATTTTAAAAGGAAAACTTAGAAACATTTTTGCTGTCCAGGATTAGAGTGACAAATAGCCTTATGCTAGGCATCTGCACAGTCCCCTCATCTTTCACTAATATCCTTTCAGTAGAAAATATAATTTTTGTCTCAGCAATTTAAATCCACCCAAATAAATTACATGAACAGAAATTAATAAAAATTAATGTGCAGAAGGAGCAATTGCACTAACCTCTACCTTTGATATGATAGTGCTTTCACTTGGAGGTTGCATATGGTTTATTCACAAGAATGAACTCTTTGCACAATAAGAGCTGTTGTAACATCTTGTGATTAGCAAGGCTGTTTCATGCTCTTAATGATGGCTAAGCAATGGAAATAATAAGGCAATTTACAAATACTGAAACAAAAAGAAGTTGTATTTCCTCACATATGTACAGTGTGTTCTGATCCATTTATGCTTCTGCTGAGTTCTGCTGAAGCATGAAAAAGGTTGTAAATCATATTTGACATACATCCCATGGGTCAGCCACCACTCTTCTAAGAGCACTGAATGGAATGGGAATAACCACTTTTGGAAGCAGAATATGAAAAAGTAATTGTGATGTACTGTATAAGGCAGAAAACCATCACTTAAAAATTATCATTGACTTAAACTCTAGTTGCTTGCACCCCTTTTTTCAGTCCAGGCAAGGAAATGGTAGAACAGAATGCCAAGATGGCAATTCCTTCACGAACTGTTTTCATGAACTTGACATGGGATGAGCCCCAGCAGGATGAGGGACTGCTTCAGAAGTGCAGGGATTGTGTCAGGGTGTTCATGGAATGGTGGTTTAAAAGAGAGACAACTGGCCCCATCAGTTCTTATTTTTGAGAAACAAGCAACACCTCCCACCATTTAGAATTTGGGACCCTATTACTCACAGCATGGAAGTACAGATATTTTGTATGTTCGTGTGAACAGAAGCTCCTTGAAGAAGTGCTGTAGAAAGGGTGAGATACATCAGCTAATCAGTTTTATTACTGTTGATTGCACTCTGTAAATTTAGTAATGCAGACCCAGTTCTGCCCCTATTGAAGTTGATGACCCAGTCTAGTGAGACTAGGATCAAGCGATGAAGGTGTTTGGTGTTCCACCCTCTCAACCCCATAAGCATATGACGAAGATGCTCTCACGTACCCAGGCAGAAATGTTATGACATTCAGTGCATCTGCAAATGGAATGGCTGTGTTTGCACCTGCTCTTTTGTCTAGGCTGCCTTTTCCTATTTCAATCAAGTTCCACCCATGTCCTTTCTTTTCTCTGTCTCTTAGGCACTTGCAATAACCAAGAGAAAAGAGCAGCCTGACGTTTGCTTCCTCAGTAGGAATATAATACCAGTGTTGGTATCTGTTGAAGTGGTCAAAAGTAATGGCAGCCAAACAAGGCAACTCCCACAGCTTGCAAAAGTCATCCATCCTCTCTCACTGGTCAGACTGTCACTGTCCATGCCAGGAGTGAGAAACACAAGTTCCTGTGAGATGCAGCATCTATCCCCCATTGCCTTCATGTACTGCTGCCCCATAACCACTGCCATGAGGATACAGACAACATCAGAGACCTGCATGCATGCATGCTTGCACATACGTGTATGTGTAACCATGTATATGTATATTAATGCATTAACTCATTTGTAGATGAAAAGCAATCAGCAATGTCGTGACATCATGGGGCCCCGTAATTGCACATCAATCTGGACTCTGTGCCTTGATCTGCAGGCTCACATTACTGGCAATAATATTTCTGGTGTAATCATGCATATACTTCGTATTCCTCTGGCCAGGATGAAGCTGTAGGAGCTAATGTATTCTGAGTCAGACCAACTGCCGCTCATGAAGGGAAAAAAAGACTTGCTTGAGTAACCGTAATAATTGGAAAATTATTTTGATAGCCTGAAACAATCTTATATATCACAGAACTTTATTAAAATAATATCAAATCAAATTAACTGCTATTCCATAATGAATTAGGTAACAAGGTAGGCAGATATTAATCGGCCTTGGCTCCCAGGCAGGGGAGCCAGGAATTTATTAGCTCTTGCGGCTTGTGTGAGGGTGAAGACAGAAATCAGTATCACAGGCTGCAAGGGAAGCCCCTGAGACAGCTGAGCTTTTACTTTTTTCTCACTTTCACTTTATAATCCATCATTAAACACTTGTATTTCTTTTATGTGGGGTCTTATGAAATTTTTAATTTTTTAATTGCTTTGTGATTTAATAATGAGGATTTTTGTGCATGTGTGTGTGCATAGCATGTGTAACTCAGCTGCAAATATTAGAATTAACTCACCTTTGTCCACCTATGGCAAACCTTTATGGAAGAAAAAATTAATTTAACAACTTGTCTGTTTACCAGCAGAAAGATTTCCAAATTCATAGGCATTGTGGCATAAATAAGAGGGTTTAATTTGCTATGAGACCTGTCTTGTTCTGTCCTATCCTACCCTATCCTGTCCAGTCCCAAAAAAGGAATGGAGGTACAGTGGGCAGAAAACATGGAATAAGAGGCAAAATAGGGTGTAATGTCCTCTACTGAGATCTTAGTGATAGTTAGCACTATTCACCTAGGAAGTGATGAGGGTATGCCCTGTTAATTGTTTTTGTTGGCATCAGAATTTCCTATAATCAGCATTAATTTTATTTCCTGCTGTTTTGTGCAGTCCACTGCTAATTCCTGGCTGGGTGATGGTCTTAGGATCTGCATGAGTAGCAGAAGGCTGGAACCTGAGTTTTTTTCCTAGGTTTCTGTTTGTGCAGAGAGATAGATGCCCTTTAGTCTGAACTATGACAGGTGAAGTTACAAATCATGCCAGTACTAGCAGGAAAGAAGACACTTATTTGATTCAAAAAAATCTCATGACAAAAACACCTTTTGGAGCTGGAGCTTATTAAATCATGACAGTAAGTGAATCTGGAGTGGTGTGTTCTTGGGAGGCTGGCTGTTTGGGTGTTTGATTGAAAAACAGGAATGAATACAATAACAGAGATAGCAGCAGCAGGTAAATTAAGTAAGAGAAAGCTGTCAGTAAAATCAGAACTCTCTTTCCCTCGAATAAGCTTATTTGGAATCCCAGATTTAGAAAACAGGTGAAAAAATTAAGATGAGAGGAGAAAATTATGTTTTTGAAATATCCTCTCGATATTTGAAAAGATAGCTGGAGGGGCATATCTATCTCTGCATCCTGTCCCAGAGGAGAACTGGGGCTTGCTCATGGGACATGTCAGCCAAAAGGAGGATAAGAAGCTGTTGTTGCACTTCCACTCAGCATTAAAAAATATATATATATCTAGTTTTGGTTTTCATATATGTAAAGGCAAAAAGTGTCCAGGGCTGCTTGTTGTTTCCAGAAGTTCTGTATCTGAGCAGGGCCACCTGGGCCCATTCTGTGGTCCTGCTAGGGAGGGAGGAGAGGGTGACAATTGTGCTATTCTGGAACACAAGCTCCCTGTGTCCCACCCCATCTTGCATTCTGTAGTTTTTCTCACAATTCTGGTCTGTGCCAACCTTACTTCATGAACAATAGGCATTCCCAGCACTGATATTTTCTGTTCCCTTCTTTCTTTGTGTCTCTGGAAAGGACATCAAAACAGAAAAGCCAGAAGAACAGAAGCCTCCACCACCTTTTTCTAGACACAGCACAAACTTTGTGCAGTGACTAATGGGGTATATATGAAACCTGTATTGAGGAGCAGAACCAGATCAATCTGTTACACCTCTCCCAAGCTCACTGCCCAGACACTGATCAGATGCCTTCAGTTCTTGTTTAATTATTGTCACATTTTCTCTTTGGATTATTTCCTACCTTCTTTTCCCTCACTTGGCACTTTCATTTGGACATGGAATTTCTAAAACATTTCAGAGAATGTCAGGGAGACACCAAAGAGGAAAAGTAATGAAAGCACCCATCCTTCTGCTAGGAGCTTGGCAATAGAAAGTAACTTTATTGTCTATGTGCACTAACCATTCTGCATGGCTATTAACAAAACAAAAATAGTCACCTCAGGGTGATCTTTTTTTCAGTCAAAACTTGTATTGTATTTGTGAGAAGAGTGTTATGATGGGCAGGAAGGTGCCTGGATGAGGTTGAAATAGAATATGTCGAATTTGCAAAACACCGATGAAGTGTGTGGTGCAACTGCAGTGGTCTCTCAGAGAAAGGAAAGGATTATATGCTCCTTAGTGAGTTACATTTTGGGAGAGTTTAGTGAAATCACTGCATATTCCCTTCCAGCCTTCGAACTAAAAGCCCAGCTATTACTCCAGATAAGATACTCAGTTTTGTCCTGACAAATGTAAGCAGAGTGTTTTACTTCAACAACTGTTCTTGTTCAAATATAAAAGCAGTTCTAAAGAAAAACACTTCTTGGCTTTAGAGTTGGCTTTGGACTCTCAGCATATAGAAGACATGGAAGAAAGTACCTTTTTGATGACATGGGATGTTCAGTGTGTGCTGTAGTGACGTCATTTATGACAATTCATACCTTGCTACTTCAGTTCACCTTCTGGGCTTTCATGATAGTAGTTTCTGGACATGACAATGTACACTTCCACAAAGGAGATTGTACAAAAAATGGCTTTCTGGTAGGCTGAGGACACAGTTCCTTAAACTTTCCTACCCTACAGCCAGCATTTACAAGTCATAGCTCTAAGCTGAGAGCCATGAGATAAATACTGTATGGTCCAGAGGGCAGGGCTGGTGTGAGACATTGGAAGTTGGCCATGTATTGAAGATGATACAGGCCATTGCAGCACTGGGGAACAGGGCTGGGAAAGCTCCAGTGGTGGTCCCTGGGATGTGTCCTTCCTCAGTTTTCCCAGCAGCCTCATGCTGGCCCTGTTCAGCTCTTGCTTATGTAGCAGAAACCTCAAGGGCCACAGGATGCAACACTGGCACTTGAAAGTTCCCAGCTGTCAGGCAGCTCTCATCAGGTCTTAAAGAAATATCTAAGAATATTCTAAGGTATTAACAGTCATACTTTGCAGGTGCAATAATATGTGGATCTTCTGTTTCTCTTATTTTGCACATAAAGAATTCCAAATCAAAATTTCAACTCCCTGGTTGATAAATACTTCTAAGGGAATGGGATCTGATTTATACAAGTCCACTCTTTAGGGAGATAAATAAGAAACCTTAAATTAGGAATAAGGGGAACAAAGGTCAAACACATAATGATTGAGACGCATGTCAAGACAAACTGGCTTTTTGTCTGTGTCCTTTTATAGAAATATTTAGTTTTAAAAGTTACAATATGGTGGTATTAAATTGAATATTTTTATTAAATACAATGTCATTGACTGAAATGATGCACTAGTGGGAATAGTAGACACTGATTAAAACTAGTTAATGTAGATTTTGCTTTTGCCATCTCCTTCCAAAAGTTAAGAGACAATTTGGGTTTGCCTGCTTTGGGAGCTACATAAAGGTGAGAAGGTTTGTTTCAGCCTGATGGAGATGAAAGAATAACAGAAGGCTTCTAGGGGATTAGTGATGGAGATTTGGGAGGCATCTGCCTGGGGATCTCAATGTGTTAGCTCTCCCAGGGCCCACAAAACTGAAGTCTGGACTGGGCTCAAATTATGTTTCACACAATTCAGTTTGAGCTCTCTGTTTCTAACCCCTTTGAGCTCTCTTTGGGGTTTAGAGTGCATTTAAATGCAATGAAGCCACCAGACTCCACCTAAACAAATTATTTTCTCAATTCTTGCCTTTTGTATTTCATTCCTAACTTACCTCATTCTGTTCCTCACACAAAGCATTCAGGTCACAAATGCAACTTCTACAAGGAATATTAAATCTCTCTTCAAATACCACCAGATGGATGACTGAAGGGTAAGGTAAAAAGCAACGAAACCCATTAATGTTGGTGTGAAATCTCATCAGTTCCAAAGTTTCTGAAGCTTCTTCCTGTTTGCTGCTTATTCATTAGCCCATACGATACAGGTAATTTCAACTTGGTTCCTATTAAGCGTAATCCAAAGGCACCATCACAAAAACTCTGTGCAAACTGAGCCAACTGGTGTACAGAAGGGCATGAGCAGTTTCTCTCTCAGCTGTGGACCCAGTTGTTAACTGCAGCTGTTAGCTCTTTTGCTGGACCCCTTGGTTGCATGAATATCATCCCACCATAGCTGGATCACACGCAGGAGAAACACAATCACTAAGGCTGCAGTCATGGAAAGGTCTGACCAAGCTTGTATTAGCAGATGCATATTGGTGGGTTGCACCTTCCTGTGATAAAAGGGGTCTGAAATTACCAGTGTGATGATGTGTTTAAACAAGTAGTCAATAGAGTTAGTCAGGTGTTCAAAATTGTGGGTTATTTAGGTATCTTGGAAGCTGTGCATCCTTCAGCAGTGGAACATGTCTGTCCTGGATGTTGTGGCTGTAATGCTGTCAGTGGCCATTTTGTTTGCCTTCTGCAAGCTTCAGGATTCCATTAGGATAATGAGTGGAATATAGTGTGCTTGACTGATGCATTGCCATAAAGGGATAGTGCTTTAAAAATAAGAGCCTGAATTCTCACTTACATTGAGGCTATTTTACATCATTCTGGCAAGCACAAGAGGTCTTTCAAGTGGGAGTAGAAGTAACTTATGGCCCATTTACACAGCCAGATCAGTGTGAAGTGACCTTCATGTAAATGACAACCAGGTCCCAAATCGTTAAGTTACTTTTTTTAAAGATCCAAGTTGGCCGAGGATGCTTTGAGAGGGGAAGTGAAGTGTTTTTCTTTCTTTTTTTTTTCTTCTCAAATTAGTCAAATGAGGTTGATCGCTTTAAAGGATGGAAGAGTTCACCACGGCTCCAGAAAAACATCAAGTATGAGAGCCTAGATTATGTCAGAAGACATGCAGCAGCCCACGCATTAGACTTGAAATCTGTGCTCGCACCTGCCCCGACTCATTTTTTTTCCCTTTGCATTTATTGAGATGACACAATGTCAACAGAATTCTGCAAACTTTATGACAAAATTGTGACAGATCTGCAATGGCAGAATGACTTATGGAAATGTTGAAGTGGCTTCTCAATCAAGCCTCAGGATAGCTTGTGACTCCATTGTCTTAGAGGTCAAAAGTCAGACTCCACCATGGAAAGACATCACTTGATTCTGGTCCAATTTCCTGCCATATGCTGGAGGTGGGAGGGGGAATCAAGGCTTTTAATTGCTTGATCCCTATGTTTTCTCATCTGCATTCCCCAGCTAAAAATGCTTTCCATAGCACACTCCATTGTTTGCAATGTGGTCTGATAAGTCCTTAAAATGCTTCAGATCTGATTCCTTGTGTTCTTCCCACTTTCAAATCATTTGTTGTTTCCCAGAACAAAGCAATGGACTTCCATGGACATAATCAGGTAGGTATTATTGGGTTGGTAGCTACATCTGCTGCAGGAGCAAAGTTTAGAAGAGGGGAAGGGGACATGAGGAAGCAGAATTGATTCCTTTCCCAAGTTCTTCATTACTGAGCATACAAGTAATATTTATCCTTTGAAGAAAGCCTGCAGCTTTCCCTCTCACTGTTCTGGTCACAGGACAAATCTGGTTATGAGCTATCAGGCATTAATTCATTTATTCTAGGATATTTTTCTCAACGCAGTTATCAAGTCCAAATCTTTTCAGATTTGCATGCACCACCTTTCTACCCTGACTTTTCCAAAAAACAAATAGAAAATCCTATTGTGACTATCAAACCTCATAACAGTGGAATAAGGATGAGATGGTTGGCAGTGCAAAAGCATGACCATGAGGGATGGAGAGCAGAGAGATGGACAGCTGCCAGCAGTTCACACTGTAATAATGGGGTCAGCAACAAAGATAAACCCAGCAAATCAGGCAAACAAAGACCCCTGCTCACCTGCCTGTTTCTGCCACTGTCTCTGGAACCTCAAAGAGGGTATTGCATCTGAGGCACATTATGTGTGGTTCCACAATGAGTGCTGAAGAACTGAAGTGCATGGAGAGAGAAAGTTACCTGGTTTTCAGGTAACATTAGGAAATGCTCCTTTATTTCCATTCCCAGCAACCTCAGTTCACCAGCAGACTTTGGTACTGAGATGCAATGAAAGGAAAAGCTGTGAGTGTAACACACTTCAGTGACTTTCCTTGATACAAACCTCTTCACAGTTCACTGAAAGAGCTTAAGGAAACTCAGATGCTTCTGCACAACTTTAGTGTGGCAGGCAGATACCATGACTGCAGCTTGTTTATATTTCATGACTGTAACATTATGGTACCATTTGTTTATTTAAAGATGAACTTCCATGCTCAGTCAAACTTTAGACACATTATTTAAACATAAGCCAATTTGCCAATCATGTATCTACGGCTATTTTTCTCCATAAATACTTAATAATTGAAGATAAATGTTTGTAAACAAGACTTTTTTTTCCTCAACATTCACTTTCTTTTCCTGCTCATTCATACTAAGAGGTCATTGTAAGCTTCTAGTTTTCATATTTTATTTTGGAATGTCTTTTATTTTCTTGGGGAATTATAGAATCATAGAATATTTTGGGTTGGAAGGGATCTTAAAGGTCATCTACTTTCAACACCTCTGCCACATGTAGGAATATTTTTCACTATACCAGGTTGCTCACAGCCCCATCTAGCCTGGCATTGAACACTTCCAGGTATGGGGCATCCACAACTTCTCTGAGCAACCTGTTTAGTTGAGAAGTGCTATAATTCCGTCTAATGATAAAACATGTAGGTGAAATATAGTGCAGAAAATCTTATTCTGAGATTACACTGAAAATCTGAAATATCAGTACTTTTTTAAAGATATCCACATATTTCTTCTAAAGAGTTGTGAAATGGAGGCATTTCAAAATGTAAGGATTTGAACCTGCAGTTCCTTCATCCCATACAAACATCCTACCCTTACCAATAGGGCCCTATGTTTGCACCCACAACCTCAGCTCTCCCTTGCTATGAGCAGAAGTTCTGAATGTGGTTGGGCTCTTTGTCCTGTCTTTCCTGCTTTCCCCCTCTCCTAAACAATAGTTTCAATAACAAAGCTGAAGTAAAGCTGGAGTTGGGTCAAAGGGAAAGAAATGCCTGAAACATGCTGTGATTTCCATAGAAATATTGTATATTCATTCTATTTTTGATGAAGATTAAAGGTTAATATTCAAACAATTAGTAAAGTTTTCATAATTTATTTCCTGCATGAATAGATTGTCAGAATATAGGGAAGAATCTAAAATTCATGAATTTTTAACAATATTCATGGTGTGTGGTGCCTGATAAAAGTAAAGCTTTTCACCAAAACCAAAAATATGCATATCACTTTATTTTTAAAGGTGTTACTGCAGAGAAGACACTGTTTTAAATTGCTTGCTGTTAGGGACAGGACAATATGAGGGTGGTTTCCGTAATAATTTTCTTCTAGCATATTCCTGTCTTTGAATATGCCATTTCCTGCTCCCTTGCCAGAGGACCTTTCATGCCATGAGCCACCATTGCTGGAACACTGATTTTTTCTTGAAAGGTGGTGTATGCCTGTGACTTTGTTACAACACTGATGTCACTGAGCACTGCCCAGCCTCTCCTCAAATAGGAAATTGAGAAAATCATGAGTGAAGCAATACCTCTGCAGGGAATACCAGGAACACAGGAATGAGGGAACAACTGTCTGAGCTCATGACAATTCACTGGATTCTGAGTTTTTTGAGGCTTTTCTGGTTTGACATTTTTAGATCTACCTAAAAATGTACTCTGTAGTACTGAACTTAAAGGGACTGCAAACACTGAAGAGTAGTAGCCATTTTTTAGTTTTGTATTGCACTGCGTGCAGAATCACTTGAGAATTCATAGCATTTTAAAACACACAAAAAATAACGCTGGGAATTCTTCCAGAATTGCAGGGATTCAAGCCATATTCTACATGAATCACATCATACATGAATTTTCTGTTTCAATTGTTTGCAACATGCTTTTCCTTCAGAAGGGTTGACACCTGAACTGGACCTGCCATGCATTATAGCTGCAGTTTCAGGTTGACTATATGTATCAAAACATAAGCCTCTGTCACCTCCCTTTTCCATGTTTCCTTGGTGACAGTGGCGCAATATTGGGCAACTAGGCTAAACCAAAACATAGTTATTTAAACATTTATTATTTTATAACACTGTGTTAAAATTTAAACACATTTTAAAGCTATTCCAGCTGCCTCTTTATAAACTCTATACTATCAATGGCTGAACGGGAAGGAGTTAATCACTTCTTCCTAATTTTCTTTTATAAATATGTGATTAGCCTGAATTATTAGGAAGGCACAATAGCTTTATTCTTCCTGTCAACTATGTGCAGAGAAGTCGGGATTAGTAATCTCCAGGGATCAGGAGGTGATTTGGTGGAGGCAGGCAGGAGGACGGCTAACTTTTGAACCTAAGAGGGCTTTTCTGGGCAAGGGTGACAGCTGTAGCATCTTTAGCCTGGATTTGAATTTGAATTCTATCAACCAGTGCAGCAATGCTATGACTTGGCAATATGTTATAATAATCTTTGTGACACAAATGTCGGGGGCTTTTTGTTACATGTCCTCAAAGAGATTTAGGTAATTAATGTTAAATTGATGATATAAAACCTCCATTCTATCTCTCATACTAATTCTGATCTACTGTAAATAGACAGAAATATTCACAGGCAAATAATCCCAATGCTGTTTTGGGGGGTTTTGATTTCTTTTTTGTCATGAGTGTGAGGTCAATAGTTTCTGTAAGATATTTGTCTCTGACTTGGAAAGATTTTATATAGAAAAAACATTTTAAAAATAGGGATGGGACCTGAATGCATTCTCTCACTGAGAAGGCCATATAATATTTCATACTGTAGTCTTAAATGAGAAAATGGGCCAATGTGTCAGAATTTATCAGCTTTTCAGCACAGTTGTGAGCTATTAAATGTTTATGTAGCAGATGGGAACAGTAGAGAAATACAGTGCATCGCTGTGTTGGGCCAAGAGGAAAGGAAGTTCTCCAGCCTTCCCCCTTTGCTGTACTATGAACCTACGACCCTATTGCCCAGAGGCAAAAAAGCTACCTGCAGAGATGTCAGCTGTATGGAAAAAAGGAATTACAGTGAAGCACAAACTCGGCTCGGCAGAGATGCTTTTCTTAGTCCTTGAAGTTTTCTTCCATTTGGCTCAGTCTTGGCAAAAGCATTAAGGAAATATTTTAGGTAGCACTAGGGCATAAAGATCAAGTAAAATGAGTGAAATTAAATGAGTGGAAAATAACTCAGGATGCAATATTTGGAATAAACTTGCTGACAATGGAATGCAATGGGCTGGAGAACTGATGAGAAATGCAAACTATGAAAATCCCATTTCATTGGGAAGTTCAGGTGAAATAATATATTCAATAGGGGTAAGTACTCCTGTGCTAAACACGAGCTCAGATCTGAAGAGAATTTCAATGGCCTTATGCTTGATATGTGTATTTTGTTAGGAACTGGGATCCGTTTTTCTCAACGGAAAAGAGCTCAGAGAAAAACCTCTGCCTGTTTTTTTTCAGTCAATTAGCATATTCTTTAATTAATGAATTAAATTAGAGAATTAAACTTGGGCAATTGGTGAGGATAGATAGCAGTGTTGTAAATTTTACACTTTGGGGATCCTTTTGCTCTGGCCTTTTCCTTCCTAAATGATTGGTTAATAAATCTGACTAATGAAGCATGCAGATAAAAGGTAAAATTTTCAAATGCATCTAATTGACTTAGAATCCAAAGCCAATGGGATTTATTGTCCTTAAGTCATTTAGATGCCTCTGGAAGTTCTACTCATCTATTCCATTGTTAACATTGATAAAATAATGAACATTTACAGTCCACAAGGGGGGAAAAAAAAAAAAAAAGAAAAAGTACAAATAAGATTACTTATAGATTTCAGGAACTGACCTGACCACAGTAATAACTCTCATATCTTGTGGTTGAAACTTGCTGTCGAGCTCTTGGCAGTTTACTCCAAACATGCATCCAATAACAAACAACTAAAGTGGGGTTGCACTACTACTACATGATGCTCTGTGACATCTTCTCATCTCACACTGAATCATGGGATCATTCCCTACCAGCCATTGCTAGTGGGTACACAGTTCCTAAGTCAGTGGTGCATATTATTCTCTGCTCTTAATGTTAGATATGGATTGTCTACACCTTTAATTTTCTTTCGAAAATGTGTTTTAAGGCTGTCCTAATGATACTTTTCTTTTGTTGCAGAAAAATTTGTTGTATTTTCTTGAGAAACTGATGAAGAATCTCATGTTTTGTACCTCTCTAAGATCTGGAAACTCATTTATTATTACACCATGGCAGGGCTGCACCATGTGATTCACTTCCACGTGTGTATAGCAGAGCCCTTCTCATGCCAAGTGATCTGTCAATACACCAGTCCCAAGTGACCACCCAGGTTTGTAGAAAAGCAAAAATTAAATTACTAAATGTAAAATGAGTAATTGACAGTCCAAGGTGCATGAGCCATGGAGCAGAAAGCTGCAAAACTGTAGGTCCCATGATAAGGAACATGAAGTAATCGTGAAATGAGGGAACCTCCATGTGCAGGACTTTGGGGTTGGGTAGTAGACCAGTTCCTTGGTTTACCATATGTAATCTCAGAAGTTATTAATAAATTGGTGTTTTCAGCATTTTCAGCCTTGTTTTCAAATTGTAGGCTTTATTGTGACAGCTGGTATTGTGTTCTATGCTGTCAAAAAAGCCATGTAGCAAGATGAGTTCCAATTTGGATTGCATGCGGCAGCTCATACTCCTCCACAAATCCTCAGAAGTTATTGGCATTGGATGAATGTGCTTGCTTGTTTCAGGCAGCCTTGCAAGGCTGCTTTTGACCTTAGCTGTACATTTGTCTCAAGGTGGTAACTTTGACAGAGTAGAAGAAATGCATAAGCCTTGCTCTGGTATTTAGTTTTAGAAAAGCTTTAGGCTACTGGCTGTTTTTTTTCATTTTCATCCTGTTACTTTCTTTAAGAGTAAAAGAACAAATTCAGAAGTCTCATACTCATTCAGTTGTCGCTTCAAAATTTGCATCAGTTTACCAGCCTGGGTAAAGACTAGAAAATAAGAGCAAGAGATGAAGTCTTTGGTAAACAGAAGCTTTCACATTTGTCTTACAATGTTGAATTTTTTTAAATCTTCAACATTCAGCACTGCTGAGAGCAGTCACAGTTTACATCATAGCACCATCTCAGAAATACAGTGTGATGATTCAGCTTCTGGGATGAGTCTACTTGGTTCCCACCCTCTTTTTCAGATGAAAACATTTTTGACATTTGAGGACAACATGCATGAAAGGTTTTATCCTACAGAATGTTGAGATAAGCAGGGAAGAACTTCCTTGTGTGAACCATGGGAGTTCCTCGCATTAGTCACACTAATAAATAATAGACTGCACCTACTGAGCTTCCCTTTGAAACAGACCTCCCTGTGCTCAAGGAAAGGCTAGTACTGTGTTCTTCCTTTTAAACTGCTCATTCAGTTTTGCATCCTGCTTTGCAGACAGTTGCTATTAGTAACTAGTGTTTGTAGGAACAGAAAAGCTGGGAAAATATTGCTTTTAAAGTATTCTGTTTCTGGAATGTCCAGCAAATTCCCAGTTGAAGAAAGCCTTATTCCACTCTCCACCCCCTCACACACCTTTCTTCTATAACCTTTTTGTGAACTATGCTTCTAATTCTCTAAGTACCTGCCAACTCACTGTTTATCTTGGTCCACCATTGCCATTCCAGTGTATAGTTACCTTTTGCAGGACCTTTTACAAACAGACCTCAGTAATTGCTGTTGCTCTAACATTCTGTGGCCTCTGCTAAAAGCCTGGTGAAAATCAATGCCTTTTTAAAAAAAAAAGTTTGTTACAGGTCATGGTCTCCTTGTACATTTAGCTGCTGAGGACCATAACTCCTCGCAGCATACCTGAACTGACCTTCCTTTGAGTTGTGCCACACAGCAGAACAGCCCTGGCTTACCTGGTCTCCCACAACAACAGACTTGATGGCAGCCAAAGAGATCGAGAGGCAGCTGAGCGTGACAGCCGACATCAAAGCGGGAACACCACACCTTGATCCAGGCTTCACTCTGCCTGCTGGGGCAAACTTATTAACGTGACCACCCTGAGAATTCAAAGCAGAAAATGCACACAAGCACTCAAAATCCAACCACTCAAATTTGAAAATGAAAATAGAAGTCTAGACAGCTTTTCTTCAGAATTCATTGCCTCTGACCTAATTATTTGGATCCTGTGCTTCATCTTGCTCTTCTCAAAGAACAAGAAGAATAGTTAATTTCACTTAATATAATAATTGAATGTCATAATTGTGAGGTTTCTTTTTTTTACTTCAACAATAATGTTTTAGTTAAGCTGATGTCTCATTCTGTAGAGCTGCTAATGACCAGTAGGCTGCTCACACAATGAATTAGTTAATTCTTTGTTTCCTCACTGGACCATTTGGACTAACTTAAGTTGATGAAGGTTTTGTGTACGTGCATATGCTGTAATGATTGTTTTTATCTATGGTGTCCTGAGCTGTAAATCAAATTTTTTTTCATTCATGATTTGATTCATGCAAGATTTAGAGAAAAAAAAGAGGGTAATTATTGTGGATTTGTCTGAACAACCTGGGGTGGTTTTATTTTAGTTTCTTTGTTTTCAGGGGGGCTTTTTTTTTTTTTTTTTTTTTTTTTTTTTTTTTTTTTTTTTTTTTTTTTTTTTTTTTTTGTTTGTTTGTTTGTTTGTTTGTTTGTTTTCCTGATGATATAATTATATTTGACTGGGTTATCCAACATTGCTTTCTGGGAGAGTTCAATTTCTGTACAGTTCAGAATTTGCAGAGCGTGAGCAAAACTGAGGATAAACTAGGTGCAGGCATCAGTCATACAAATTGAACAGAATTTTAGGATGGATAATGCCATTTAAATGAAGCTGGTGAACCCTCTTTCCTAGTTGAAAGGATGGATGACATTTTGATGACTTCAGTGGTAAAGTGGCTGTGAAAAGATTTGACTAATACAAAGTGGAAGTTTTGTAATAACTTTAACAAGCTCCACAATTTCTCACATTTATAGTGTCTTCCATCTTGTAAATCCCTAAGCACTTCACAACAATATAAAGCACCAGTGAAAAGCAGCTACCTCTAGGGCACAAAGTGGTGACCAGCTGGCTCCCTGTAGAGGCAAGAAAGTACATAGCAGTGAAATGAGGAGGAAAAGTAATTTTTGCCAAGTAAACTGGATTATAAATTAAAAGTACGTATTGTATTGTCTAAAGGAAATGCTTTGTCAGACACTGTGCCTCATTTTCATTCCCCTTTAAAGAAAGCCCTGTGAATGAAGAGCATGTTCTGGTTTTTAAATGATTTGTCTATCTCAGCCTCTCCCCAGCTGTGGTCTGGAGTACATTTATTAGTGGTTTGTGGAGACTCTCTGGTCAGAGTGGTGAGACAACTCAGTTCTCAAATGGTGTTTGTAGCTTCATGTAGCCTCACCCAGGATTTTTCTACTGCCTCAACTGCCATTGAGTATTCCTGTACCATATGGTGTAGGAAATATGAATGCTGTGGCTATGGGGTCTTTAGAAAACTCACTTTTTTTGGTCAAAACCAAATCTGGGACAATTCTGTAACTTGGATATCAAATTCCATGCAGCAGAGTTGGCAGGCTGAAATGATGGCCAATGTTCAAAAAGAGAAAAAGATGAAACTACATAACATCCTGGTGTGGTAAGAATAGTACTGCTAAAATGGGATTGATCCCAAACTGCCTTCTAAATCATTATTCAGTTTTATTTGGACCCAATATGAATGGGATTGGTCCCAAAACATGGGAAACAAAATAAAGGGGAAGAGGAGAACAAGAAATGCTATAATTTATTAACTTCAACATATGTTCATTATAAGCTCCTTTCTTCAATGTTGCTTTAAGAATATTTTTTCCACAAGGCATTATAAATAAAGTCTATAATAGGGATTGTGAAATTGCGACATGATATTGTTCATGAGAAATTCCCTACTTAGCGCTGTGGAACAATGTAAGTTTGTTTATTACTGTGAAGCTGTCTAATAAATATCCTCTGGTCTAAGACTTGGCCCAAGATAGGTCAGAACTGAATACTCTGGTCTGGAATGTGTACTTTGACAGCTCTTAGGTAAGATTAGATAGAACAAGTTCCTGCAAAGAAAGATCCCAAAATATAACAAGGACAGATTCACCCAGAAAAGAGGGTTAAATCTGACTTCCTAAGTGTCTGTGTATCCTGCTCCATTTCTTACCTTGTCTTCTGGAGGAACCAAAACAAAATGTGGTTACTCTGAAATGTAATTGTATTTCAGTTTTGCTACACTGGGCTCAAAATTTCAAGACAGTCCACAGATCCTTGCATAGTCTCCAAAAACCTTGCACTCCCTCCTGTTCTAGTATGAACCTGGTAACATCAGTCTCTGTGGGATATAAATTAGGAACCTTGTGTGTGTGTAAGCCAAATGAGTCTGAAATTTTGGTCTGTTCCCTACAACAATAGTAACAAGATCATTCCATTCCTCAACCCATGAAATAAATACTATCAGTGAGGAAGTAAGATACTGATCTGGAATTTTCTGGCCTGGTTTGATCACGTGTCTGCATTATTTGCTTGCCATTTAGCATCTATTGCATGCTAATTTTACATTATGATTTCCAGGGTGATTAGCATGCCTTTTCAGCTGTGTATTCTCTCCAACTTTCATTGCACACTTCTAACATAGATAATATGTAAATATTTCCCCTTCTGCAGTGGTTTCCACTGTGTGCTCTTTGGATTTAGCTACTCTGTGAAGTAAATAGTAGAGCTGGTTGAACTCTTCATAACAAATATTTCATCCAGCAAATTCAGCTCTTCTGTAAATGTAATGCACACAAGCTGATTGTGATTTTCCCAAATTAGATCATTATTTGTAATTGTCTGCTGAATTATTTTTGTGAGCAAACTGTACCCTATGAATTATCTGCAATTTGAACACTATGATTATTTACTTTAAGTTATTCCTTGTGTGTGACTGTTCACCTGGTTTATTTCTGGTCCCTGATTGGATAGCGTGACTTTTGGAAGCAGGTGCTTTATTTGAAATTTTCAGTCAAGAGTTTAGTGTGAAGAGGATTAAATGTCTCTAGAAGAGTACTGAGAGGGAGCAGAGGGGATGGGAGAAGGAAGGAAGGAAGGAAGGAAGGAAGGAAGGAAGGAAGGGCATGTTTTCTCTCATTCTTAAAATAATTTTGTATTGAGATAGATACATACCTGAAAAAAAACCCTTCAATTAATGGGTTACTCCACTCAGTAGAACATCATATTATTGAAATAAAGGTATATTAAAATTAGAGTATTTTGTGAGGTCTCATCTGGTCTCATATCAAATCAGTCATACCATCTTTGCCAGGAATGAGATTAATGGAGAGTTATTGTGCTCACATTCCTATGTCTCCTTATATTATACAGATCACTAGATCATTAGAAACTGCCTCTTAATGGAACTAAATATCACCTTAAAAATACTTGTTTTTATAATGACAGTTTACTCCAAAGTGGAAAGAAAGCAGAATTAGGGATAGAAGGACCTGTTTAACTGAGGTGAGAGGGGTGATCACTGGCTATACTGCAGTTGGATTGCAACACCTCAGGTTCCTAAGCTGATGCCATATCCATAGGGCACCGCTGTCCCTTTTCAGCCAGTGCACGTTCTTATGACCATATGAGAAGCTGGGCAGCAGGGTCTAGCCCATTTAATTCCTGATTCCTCTTGACAGGAGTTACTGTTGCATTTTCCAAATCCTGCACTTAATGACAATCTGCACACTTTAATGTATCTGCCAAGCACATGGGTTGAATCTGTTAATCTTTGTTTTGTGTAGCCTCATCATTCACCTACAACTCCTCACAGTCACCAATCAGGTGCACATGTGTGGGGCTCTGCACCAGGTGCCTTTGCCAACATACCTGCAGGAGGAAATTTAACTTCTGATCTAGATTTTACATCTGGCTGGGCTTTATGTGAGCACCTGTGGTAGAGACTGCATCAAGGGCACATTAATGAGTCTTCTGTCTAACCTGGCCAAACTTTCTTGTGTGTGTGTGTGTGTGTGTGTTTCTCAGGCAGAATAAGGTAAAGATAACTTCTGGCGGTACAAGTTCTTTTGCTTTCCTTGAACCAGGCTTTTCCCCTTTCCTTGAACCAAGACGCTCCCTAAATGAATGAAAACTCAGATAGTAATTAAATATGTATGCACACATACCTACCTCACCCCAATAATATCCTAACTGTAGCCACACTGGGGTCAGATTCACTTAGGGTGGGCACATATTTGCACCAGATTTAGACCTAAACCCATGTCCAATTCTGTGAAGTCACAGGCATATTCATTTCCTGGATTTAACACTCTCATATGGCATGTAAAGTTTTGAAAGGTTAGGCAGGAAAGATCATAAGCCATGTTGTTAGCATGTGTGAGATTTTGTAGCTGTTTGAAAAGTGCTGAGCTCCTCAAATGGCAGGTGCCATATAAGTGCCATGTATTATTGTTATTATTATTGTTATTTGCAATATTATCATTCAATTATATAGTATCACTTGCATGAAAGAAATAAGATTTTACAATGTAGACTTCCTTTTCTGTGCTTTTGGTCAATCTCTACAGTACATGATTTTATTTGCTTGAAGCAGATCTAAAATAATGAATCTAAACACAGAACTTGAATCTGTTACTGATAATATGTTTTGTTTAAAGACAGATAGCTCTTCAGATGTGAAACTACTGCTGAAAATCAGCTGTCAAATATATTCAGAGCTGTACTCTAACTCCTGAGAGTTTGCACACCCCCTTGAGACACTGGGGAAATAGGAGTTAATCCCTAAACTGGCTAGAAAAGGGACTACAGTTGTCTCTCCATCCTGTAGGAATTAGACCAGCTGTGGGAGTTAATTGCTTCCTATACACACCCCTCCTGCACAACATAAAGGGGTGTGTTGGAAGGGCTCTGGCTTGGCAAGGAGAAGGGGAAAGGAAGGAAGCTGGGTCCAGTGTCAGCCATCAGGTCTGAGCAAGGGGATGTCCTGGTCTCTGGTGCTCGCCTGATGTGGGCAGTGCTTAGGCAGGGCACAAACAAGATCTCATTATGTGGTGGCTGCTGCTGAGAGGGGACAGTTTTGTTTGTTCTTGGTCTTTGGAACAGGGAATTTTTCCTGGCTGATTACACTTCCCAGAGTGATACTCCTTAGGAAATGCAAAAATTCTCTAGTCCCTCCTTTTGTTGGTGTATCAATACATCATGCCATGCACATATATGCACTTCAGGACACCCAGGGGTGGGCAGAGTAGGAGGAATCCTAAATTCTGGAAATAGAACAAGCAAATTATAGGTAATGCTGGTGGTATGCATGCAGAGAACTCCATATGTACGGAGAGAATTGGAGGCTGTTCATTGCTGTTAGAAAAATTGCAATGAAGAATACTCAGGTTCTGAAACAAACCAGTCTGGTTTCCTCAAAATAAAATGTATTGCACATCTGTAAATTTTTATCCTGCTTTCCCATCTCCCTTTAGTTCAAGAGAGCAGAACTTGAGTCCAGAACCTGATGCTTTCTGTTTATCCTCTCTACTGCTTGACATTATCCAAGTTGATTGGCCAATATTCTTTGAATTTAAGTCGCAGGGAGGCTTTTAAGGAAAAGAATAATGTGTGTCAGGACCTGATTGACATGACCTACCTAGTGTCTGTTCTGTTTGGTGCAGGGCTGATGGTTGCTGTGCTGCTCTGTGTGTGGCTATTGGGGCTGACCCTGTTCCTACTTGGGGACCCTGGCACACCAGTGTGAACTGAGCATCTTCTATGCTGCTGTGGAGGGCGTGCCTTGCTAATCTATCTCCTCAAAGAATAGGGTTTCTGTTACCTCTTGGGCCTTGACATGCCTGTTCAAGGGGTAGGATTTGGCCCTTAGTGAGCGGATTATCCATTCCCTTGACATAACATAAAGCTCTAGGATTTACGGCTATATAAGAAAGTAATAATCTTGCCGGGACATGTGGGGAGTTACATACAGTATGTAAATCCTATCTTGAGATAGGAATATATTCCTTTGAGAGTACAGTTGTAAGAGACCTGCATTATGAAACCTGAATTCAGAAAAAATGGCCTGGTTTCATTAGAAACTTGAATCTCACTTTATATCAGTTGAAAGTTTTGCTGTGGTCTGTGTACATTTCAGAGCAGACCTGGGACAAGGTTCAAAATATTCCTTTATTCCTCTCTATCATGCAAACTTCATAGCATCATGCAATTTCAATGGAGGAGCAGATGAAATGCAAGGTTTTTCATTGAGTGTTTTGATACCTTTTTTCCTTATTTTTGTGGTGTTTGCCCATCTCAAAGTGCAATTCAGCAGCAAGCCAAGCGAAATCTTCATGAAAGTCTTTATGAAAGCACTGTGATCTGAAACAGCCCAGTTCTGCACAGCTGCACTACAGAGTGCAGGGCAAGGCTTTAGCTGCTAAGTTTGATGCAGCCACACTCGCTGTCAGAAACAGACTGAAGGAATGCAACTCCTCTGGTTTCCATTTCTGCCTGAAGGGGAGAGTAGCTCAGTGAACCCACAATGAAACTTGGGAAAGGGGGAAAGGAAAACTAAATTACATTGAAAGNTTTTTTTTTTTTTTAAATGACTGGGTGATGTTGATCTCTTCCACACAACATAGATAAGGTTACAACAATCCTTTCATTATAAGCCTAATATTGAAAGAGACCCCTACCAAACTTTGCCAAGCCAAAAATCAAGCTGTCTGAAATTTCATAGGCAGCAGTTCAGACCAGAATCCCCGCTCCTGGCATATTTGCTAAGGTGTGTAAAGAGGAAAGAAGGAAAACAGAGAAACTATGCAGAGGGAAATAAGTTCCTGTAAAAGAATAATTTACCTTACTATACATACCATGTTGTGCTGTTAGCAGTATCTGATGTTCTTAAATATATTCTTCCAAATTAATTTTCTTTACAGTGAAGTAAAGTCTGAGCCTAATGAGATGTGGTGTGTTAGATTTGTTAAACAGGTTGCTCTCTGTACTGTTCTTTGATTAGGGCCATTTCATAACACAGGTGACTCTTGTCAAAGCCTGGAGTCAGAGCTATGCTTTGATTCTGGAGAATTGGGGTGGTCTTGTGTGCTGTTTGAAAAAACTCAGATTCAAGGCTGATTTACACGTGCAAATTAAAGCAAGTTATTGCTCAGATTCAAGTGATACTCTGCTTCCCTTTTCCACTGGAAGCACATGTGCAAGAGATCAAATATTTGTTACCAGGAGCACAGAAACTACACCAAAGAAGCTTCAGTGATAGAAGCAATGAGATATATCATCTCCTAGCAACATAAGTAATGCTGTCTTTATTGAGAATGAAAAGCCTCAGTTTTCAGTTTGTCCTGAATGTGAAAATGGCAAAGGTATCTATGAGAAGTGACTGCTTTTACCTCGTACTCTGACTAGCACAGACACAGGAAAGGCAGCATGACAGTGGATTGTGGAATTCCACAGGGCAAACTCGATTTTTTTCCCACCCTCATAGAAGAAATTCTAGGAGATTCATAACCTCAGAAATAGAGGAAAAAATTAAAACCATGCCAAGTCATTTTAAATTGGACTTCAAGATAAACTGAGATTTGATATTCCTGGATAATTACTAATGAGAACACTTTCCCTTTAATTATCTTGTGGTCACCATTTCAAAGGTGATTAAAGCTATTCTTCACTAGATGTGGTTATAGATTTAAAGCAAACCTGGTCTTTCTTGTGGTTTTATCACAGCAATTAAATCTGACTTGTGCACAGACTTTGTGTGGCATGAGGGATTTCACCAAGCAAAATGATTTTACCCTTCAGGCAATGTTAAATTTAGGAAAGAAATAATTAATTATATCAGACAGGTATCTATTATACATCATGCACACATTCTTAGAGACCAGGGGCCCACTTCTACTCAAAACAGAAACAGTCGTTCCTTCCAGCTCCGGTCCTAAGCACAGCAACTGTTGCCAGTTCAGACATGCCTTAACATCATCATTTATATTATCTACATCAAGCAATCATCCATTCTTTGAGAAGAAACAACAGAAAATCCCAAGTTTTGAATGTAAGTTCTCCCTTCTCATCCCATTTTCACTGAGCATTTCACGGTTCTTCGCTCTCTTCCTGATTGTGTTCAGTAGTTATGTCTTGGAAATAATGCAGTGTTAGCCTATTATAGTTACAGGCTACGTAATATGTTTCTATTTAGCTTTTATCTGCTGATTGTAAGATTACCTGATTGCATTTTATTTTTTTCCCCCTGGACTACTTGATGGGTTTGTTGCTAACTTATCTAATACTGCACAATCCCTCAGCCCACAAAAATCTTCCGATTTAATTAGGGTTTTAGGCCGCTTTCTAAAGACAAAAGGCTGCATATTCAAAATGCAAGTAGGCACTCAAGATGCCCATGCCAGTGATACTGCATGCTATTAAAATGCCTTTCATCAGTGGATCTCAAAGCCCTTTAAAAACATTTGCAAGGCATCAGGGAGACAGAAAAGTACATCTAGTTTATAGATGAATGAACAGATAGGATGTGTAAGTTATAGATATGCTGTGCTAAACATCAAACTACTCTACTTTTGATTACCTTAAAAAGATAGGGTTTGAGATACATGGGTGAGATGGGCATTTTTATTGTTGCTGGGTTCCCTCCCTAATTCTTAAGATAGGTTACCTGTAGGGGAATGAGCTGGATTTAAAATGCTGTATCTATTTGCAAGCATAACATGAAAATGAGAAGATAGAGCTAACTTTTCTTGTTTTGCATGCCTCTAATATTCCATAGAAGTTTATTCATCTGTCTGATTAAAATAAAATAAAATAGAAGATTTAAAGATGGTCCTAAGGAAAAAAACAACAGTAGAGAACTCGTTTTACAGTTGAATTATTGAAATAGAATTCTGTTTGGGAAAATAAGCTGTGAAATCTTACAGAGCTGTTACCAGATTTCATCTCTATCTTCTTTTATTGTTTCTTTTTAAATTCAAAAGCCTTAGTTCTTGAAAGACTCTTGGAAGTATTACAGCATTCAGAGCCAGTGACATTGTAAAATATAGGCTACTAATCACAGAGTAGCTGTGCAACATACAGCTTTTTCTATCTGTCATATTTAATAACTAGACTATCATATCATTTGATTCTCATGTGCCAGAATCAGAGTCCTACCTCTCAACAGTTTGGAACCATGACAAAAATAATATCACTCAGCCAATCTCATGACTCAAGTGACCTTGGCCTTTGATCCAGTCAGATCTTATCAGATCTTCAGAGGGTCAAGGTACACCTGTTTTTAGTGTTTTAGCATTTAAGCCTTAAGCATTAAAGGGCTACAGGGGACACACAATACTCAGAGGAAAATGCAGTGCTCTGCTCTCTGAGGGTGTGTGTACCTATGTGTATGTACACAGCCATGTGCCTCTGCCTCAGGAAGGGGGAGGGTTTGGTAATGCAATTTGTTATTTAAAACTGAACTTAATCCACAGCAAAATTATTTGTTTTCCTCTTATGAATAGCATGCATATATGAAAATGTTGGTAATGGCAAATACCTCACTTTAAATGTTCTTGCAGCATGCATAGAGAAAGAGAGGCAACTTGGCAGAGCAGGTATCATATACATGAAATGCATTACCTCTTAACTGCACACAAACATGCTTTGCTGTATGGGAAACAGCATGATCAGGTGCACATCTGCCATATTAAATGATTATGAAAAATGGGGAGAAAACAATACTTAATTTTGAATGTAAATATATTCTGTTTTTTAAAGAGGGATCTCTTGAAGCAACTGTATTATGAGATATAATACTACAAAATCTTCTTCATTTAGCACAATAGAGAGTATTAATTCTTATGTCTGTTTAATTTCTCTTTCTGAAGCATGCAAGGAAGCCATATGTTGGAATGTAGGAGGTTTGTAGCATGTCCATTTAGTCAAGAATAATGTGCAGCCAGAGGCACTGAAAACGAGTGTTTTGTTGATAAAAACATGCCAAGCATTTTATTCCCAGCCATGAAGTATGGAATAAAGTTTTGATGATCAATGTGGACTTCTCTATGGAAAGTTGTGCTGTGTATACACCAGGCTAATGTGTATACATTGTAAGCTATAGAGATATTATTATCATATAGATCATTGTTTGCAAACGGAAGCTTAGAAGGCTGCAAAGATAATTTCTCATGACAATTATTATGTACAGTAGGTGTAGAAATTGTTTGCCTGTGACCCTCAGTAATTGTTAGTGAGGCGTGCATGCACATCTAGCAGGAGAAAATGAGGACCCTTCATTTACAGAAACAGGGCAGTGTTACTGAAATGTACACTCTGTACAAGTGTTCCTGAAGTTCCCTGTCCCATTCATGCTGCAGAATGGCCCCAAACAGCAAAGCAGAAAATTTGGTTGCATGTTTTGGAAAACGGTGATTATCTGTTGTAAATATAGAGCAAGGAGTAATGTTTTTAATCTATTAAGTTTAAAGTGGAGAGGATATGATGTAGAGCTTCTAACCTACAACACTGCTGTGTGTTCCAATTAATCATATCTTAATTTTATGGGTGGCTTTCAGTAACAAGGAAAATGATACAAAAACTTTCCTTCAGAGTTACAAGGGCAATATCTATCACCAGTGGCTTTCACCTGGGTCCTTTTTAAAAATCCCATTATATAGCAGCACTAATTTTACTGCAGTCATGGGGTATTCCTGCTTGTAAAAGGTCTGCTTGTGTGAGTGAAGGTTATGGAATTAAACCTTTAATATTGCTGTAACAAAGCAGTAATGATCAAAAGACACCTTACTGTAAAGAGAGAAAGGGCCATGATTACTTGTGCTTTTTGTCCTAATTTGGGTGCAGATTTTTTTCCAGTGCTCTCTGTCACTTACTTGTTTTTTCTTTATTTTCCTACCTGAGAGAGAGAGAGAGAGAAATGATCAAGCTCACCATGCATAAATGTACTTATGCTGATGCTGAACTTTACCCAACACGACCTGTATCACAGGAGGTATATATTCCCATTTGCTAAGTGGTATCATGTATGAATTGTCAGTTATGTTAACAGTGATATTTTTATAAGTCAAAGAAGAGGGGGCTGTATTCCCTGAGGCATCTGGGTGATTTTTTTTTCTACCTTCCTTTCCACAAATATGAAAGAGTGTCTTAAAAAGACTTGTGCAGTTGGGTTATTTGGGTTTGTAGATATGATGAAACATAGCAGCCCAATGTATTCTGGCAGTCACTTTCTTCATAGCTGGCATAATGTTTTTACATCCATCACGGACAAATAAAAGGGAATACATTGGTATAAAATGATTCTGCAACCTTTTCTTGTCCTTCAAATATGCCAGTGAGTCACATGAACTGAAGACCTCTTTAAACTGTAGACTTTTCCTGTGTTTCTTTATTCATTTTAATTAATGAATATAATGCAGCCATAAAGGCTGGGTCCTGACTCATCTTGGTAGAAATCCTTCCCTTCCTTGGGAAAGAATCTTGGATTCCTTCCATTTCCTGACCAGCCCCAAATACCAGCTCTGTCCTCCCTACTGCATTCATATGATCCCAACACTGTTTCCTCTTTCTTTGCAGCTTTTGCTACTTCCACCTTTTCTTTAAAGAAATATATTATTTCTTAAAGAACAGAGCAAATAAGACATGAGGTTCCTGTGGCCATTCCTCTCATCTTTCCCTCCCTCTTCCCTTTCCCACTGGTCTTGGATGTGCTGTGACCTTTCTGTGCCTGGCATAGAAAATGCAGTTAAGCAAAACAATGCTCCTTTCTACAGTGCACAATGTGAATCCCAAAACCTGAACAACAGATTCCTGTCTTGAGAGACAGACCTACACAATTCCTCCCAGGCAATTGTCAAGTGCCCAAGAACATAGTTTAAGGTGAAATTACTTTGATGGAGTGGGAAACCTGCATACCTTCCTTTTATATTATTCAAGAGTTTAAAATGGCTGAAGTTTTTGTATCAATTAATAATGTAATATATTGTATCAATTGGGGAACAGATGCAGTTAAACTTGAAGGAACATAGCCTCTATATAGGTGAAATAGAAGGAATGATTGCCTGGCTTTAAACTCTGTAGGTATGTATTAGCTACAAATTCAAAAGTAAACTTTGTAAACAATCATGTTCTTATCTTTAACCTTGAGAGTGCCATTTCCTTAATGGCAATGTCATATGATTAAAATTAAAATTGTGGAAAAGACTGGGGACTTGCACTGCAAACAAATTTTCCTGTTGAGGGAATGGATCAGTAAACTATAGTTTTGCAGGTAATAGGGAATGGATGCTTGGAATTGTCTGTTGTAAGCAGTATATAGAATCTAATATTGTAAACTCAAGGATGTGAGTGATAATAGATGGAATATATGCCTAATAGATGGAATGCTGGAATAGAAACTGGAAAGTCTGGGTTATTCTGGTTCAAGATTTCTGCTGTCTTCCAGTGTTGCTTTCCACTGTGAATTTGGTGGCTTGACTTTCTTTATGGTGTATTATCAATATAAGTGACCTAATCAATACTTTGACTAGATGCTCTGCAGTCACAGTAAAACTTTTTCAGTAATCTAAGTTATCTCAGCAGAACCCTAGACTGTTAACATGCTCTCTGGCTCTGCTCCTTAACGTATCCGGGAGGAAAGTCTTGATGCCAATGCAGCTAATGTCATGGCCTTGTTGCTGTGACATACTTGGTGCAAGTACAGATATTTCTAACTTTGAATGTCATCACATACAGCCTGTGGTAGCCAAACCATTTGGGACCTCCAAAGAATGGTATCCCCCAAAGCTTGTTTCATATCAGGTCAGGAAATACAAAATTGACTTAATTTTCCTTGGTACATATGTAGGATTTAGATATAATATCTGGGAAACAGGTCATCTTCAAAGATATGCAAGTAAGAACAGAATGACCTGTCTAGGTTGGAGAAAATCTTATCACTCTTGGAAGACAAACAGCTGAGTCAAACTAGAAAGGAAATTGACACATATTTATATTCCTCTTTCTTCCCTCTGAAAATGAAATCCAGACATTAGCAACTTCATTTCTTGGACTACTCAGCAGATGGGTTCATATAGTACTGCTGAAGGAGATTTAGTGGGTCACACTGGTAGGTTGAGTGTTGTCTCCATCCACTCTTGTGCAGCAGCACATGGCTGTCAGATGCCATTTCCAGATCTATATATAATCTTGCATATATCATAGATGAAGCTGATGCAGGAACTCATTAAGGCTGAGTCTGTCTGTCCTTATATATGTGCAACTTCACTGAAGTGAGGACTTTGAGCTGAGATCAATAGAAGGATGAGGCCGTAAGAAAAGAGCTGAAAAACCCTATTGATTGTTTATTACATTAGGAATGCAAAAAAATGTAGATTTTTGAGTGATGCTTGTAATTCTTAAAAAACCCCATAATGATAAAACAGTTGTCTCATGCCTTCAAAAAGTGTTTTCACTGGTAGTTTAAACATTTATCTAAGACATCTAAATTTATTTCCTAGGCTGACTAGCCAAGTGACCTTTCTGAAGTTATTTATATTGTCTTTATATTTGTATTCAATTACTCAGCATAAATCAGAATGAGAATTCAAGGCCCCCTTCTGCTTGATCTTTATCAGTATGCAATGAGCCTGATCCAAAGTCTGCTGAAGGCAGCAGATGGGGCCCCATTGACATTAGTTGACTTTGACTCAGGGCATCATATACCCCACACCAAATTCTGTCCCTCTGCAAAATGCATCCCAGTTCTGCCAAGTGACAAAGCCATATGGCTTTCATGTTATTATATACCTGGAACAAAAGTTTTGTAGCTCTTTGTACAACCTTACATAGGTATATAAAGGACCACTCATAGTTTTTAAGACCAGAAAAGGATTTTGGGTTTCTTACAGATGTATATTCTGTGTCGTCTGCTTTACTCAATGGAAAAACTTTGGATTCCTTTTGGGCCTTCTAAAATACCCCCTGCAGCAGTATCTTTAGATCTCATAAGATTCCAATCCCACTTCTTTCATTCCCTACTGATCTGTTTTTGACCTAGTGCCAAAGTACAGGAGGAATTTTCTCCATGAAAAATTGATGTGGCCTTTCTCCGCTGTTCAGGTGTTGATTTTCAAAGTACTTATGAAATCTAATTATTTTGTGACTTCTAAACTGAACTGGGATGTAATAAGTATGTCAGGATGGGGAAAAAAATCATCACTAAAGGTTCCAATACAGTGGGCATATGGACAAAAACATTGCTGAATAGACTCAAAGTTGTTATGAGGAGGAGAAGTAGATGTTAAATAAGCAGCATGACTGCATAAGCTTGATTTCTGCTAAATATTTTAATTCTCTGTGCCAGCTCTGGACCAGGTAATTATTAGCCTTTTCATGATGAAATGAATACAAAGAAACTTATTTTATTATTATTATTTTTGTTCTTGTTAATTCTCATGAACACAATGGAAGCAATTTATTGTCCTGCTATGTCATCCTGCTTCATGAAAGGTTGCACAAAGTTGTTGTCTTTATATTTTCTTTATCCTTTCACAAAATGTCTTCAGAGAGTTAGATATAACAGTCTTTTGGTGCTCTTTTTGCAGATACCACCCACCATTTGGCAGAATGGACAGGACGATTTATTTTTTCAAATACATGAATAATTTTTTCCAGTGGAGTCTGGAACTTAACATCATAGGCTGATCCCCTTCTGTGATGTCCATGTTAACAGGCATCCATTTAAAATTTTGAAGTTTTAAATGGAACAAAATGCACCAGGAATTTTCACATGATTATTGACAGCCATTGGGATTAATGAAGGCTTGCTCCAGCCAAGAGGTCACAGAGGAATTTTCTGACTCTGGTTCTTTTAAGCTCAGTGGACCTCATAGAGAAAACCTTTATTCAGCACTTCTCCTTGTGTCTATCAAATGTTCAAAGCAATATGTATTTTTGCCCTGCAGTATATGAATGCTGACGAATACATTTTAAGATGCTCAGTTTGTTAAACTGTGCTTTTATGCCATTTAATGTATTCCTATCTTTTTTTTCTGGGCACACAACCTAAGGAGAAAATATGTCATCAGCCATGCTAAAACCATTGAAATATCTGGGAAAGAAATCATCCTCAAGTCTCAACAAATCATCTTTTTACAGCATTGCGTGTTACAAATTAATTTAAGAAATGATCCCCAAAAGGCCACATGTGAACACTGTGCCATCCTAATCTATCTTTTCCTGACTATTAGGTTGATAATGGAGATTCCTTTGCACAGCCATTATGCATTGTTGTCAGTCTTGAGCCAGTTTTATGACCTGTGTCCAAGATATACCCTCATTCCAATTAAAGTCTTAAAATGATCCATTAAAATCTTGTGTTGCTTCTTCAACTTTTCTGTCTCCTTACAGAACTTTAAAATTTTGGTGTTTTTGAGACAGTAGAGAGCCAAGAGAGAGAACTATGATCCACTCTTGGGCCAATATCCAGGGGTATTTCTAGTGAGCACCAACTTTCAAGAAGCAAATTCAACACAATTTAACATCCAAATAACTGTATTGAATCCCAGCAATAGCACTGATGGACTGTAACCATGAAACCTTTCCAGAGGTTACATTGGGATTGTAGGTATGTAGGATGCACCCATGCAGCTTAGTTATTGTTGGTATCCACTAACATAGGCAGTCAAATTTTAAAACTGATAGTAAAACTCTATTAAGGGTCTGACACCAGTACACTGTATATGAGGAGAAAGCCTGATTTTTGTGAGCTTGATAATTAACAGACTATTCAAGAAATCACAATCACTGTCAGAATACAGTGAAGGAAAAAAAAGCCAGGGAAATAAGTTCTGTTACTCATTCATATTCCCCTGTCCTGGGAATCTAACTGGGTAAATGCAGGTAGACACTCAACCCTTGTCTTTTCCTGCCTGACTGGTAGCCATAACCTGCTGGTATTGGAATTAGAAACTGTATGCACACTCTGCTCTCTCTTTGGCTGACAAAATACTAACAGAGCAAATTGTAGGTTATTTCACTTTTCAACATGGGCTGTCACCCCCTAAGTTTACTGATATGGTAGCACTGATCTGCACTGTCTCTGTTAGAGTTTTTTAAATAAATAGGGTGAAAGTGGATAGGTAAGCTCTTTGCAACTCTTGTGTCAGCTGTATACTGATAGTTCTCCACTTACCTACATTGCCTGATCATTAGTTTGATCACTACCTAATGCCTGATCATTCTTCCTGCAGAGCTTGCTGTTTTATTAAACTACTTCCCTAGTATTGCAAGTCTCTAAAGCAGGGTTATTTTCTCTTGAGAAAAAAAAAAAAAAAAAAAAAAAAAAAAAAAAAAATCAGATACACCTACCCTATCAGAAATTGCACTCTCCTGGGAAAACTTCTGTCTTTGTATATCTACTAAATTAATAAAGTTGTGACACCTGATTAAATGACTGACACACAGCTACTTTTGTTTATATATATATTGCCATCAGTTTACGTGGCAATAGACAAGATGAGTATTTATGGCAATCACATTTAATCCTATTGTCAATGGATAAGATGTGAACTATGGGAGGTTGACCCAATCTCAGTGCTTCTGCTTTTCACCAATGTTTGGAAATACACCAACTTTCTGGTAAAAAAAAAAGATAAGCCTTACAATAAATATATTGCATGCTTCCAGGTACCAGCTGTCACCCAAAACATACCACCTGTGGATTAATGCCATGTGACCTTGTTACTTTTTTATCAGCCTATTTTTCCCTCCCCGTCTCAGGTATTTTTTATGTATCCATCACCATGGTTTCCCATACTGCTTAGTAGAATCACAGAATAATGAAATTATTTGAGTTGAAAGGGATTTTAAAGATCACCTGGTTCAAAAACCCCTGCCATGGGCAGGGATGTCATTTCCTATATCAGGTTGCTCAGGCCCCACCTAACCTGGCCTTGAACACTTTCAGGCACAGGTTATCCACAACTTCTCTGGGCAAGCTGTCCTAGGGCCTCACCACCCTCAGAGTAAAGAATTTTTTTGCTGATATCTAGTCTAAACCTGCCCTCTTTTAGTTCAAAACGATTGTCCTTTGTCCAGTCACTGCCTATATAAAAACTATCTGTCTTTTTATTAAGCCTTCTTAGTGTTCTGAAAGGCCACAGTGAGACCTGCCCAAAGCCTTCTCTTCTCCATGCTGACCAGCCACAGCTCAGCCAGCCTGTCTCTGTAGGAGAGGTGCTGCATCCCTCTGATCGTGTTCATTGCCCTCCTCTGGACCCACTGTAACAGGTCCTTGTCACCCTTGTGCTGAGGAGCCCAAATCTGGGTGCCATGTTCCAGGTGGGGTCTTGCAAGTTTTAAATATTTTGGAATTTATATAAGAGGTCTCAAGAAGAGAATTGCCTGATACAAATGATATCCCAACTTTTTAGAAAGGAAATCTGGGTTTTCTATCAATTTTTCTGTGGAAAAAGCACTGCTTAATTATTTTAACTTTTCTTTACCTGGTTTATCACTGATGTCCACAATGATTTGCAATCCTGATTCTCTCTTCATTCTCTATTTGTTAGCATTGTTGTCCATCTTTGATTCTTTAACAGAAGTTTGATATTTACTGAATATTCAAAATGTGTGGGATTACTGATGGCATGGTTTCCATACACAGATTGGAAGTACTATATTTGTGCAGATCATAGTCTGTTTGAGAACTTAGCATCTCTGGAACTTTAGGTGTTATTGGTTTAATAAATAAAATCCACTTCCAGCTTTATTGGTAATAAACCCCATGTACCTGTGTTATGAAATATGCCCATATTATGACACTATTATGGTGACAGTGGTCTCTATGTTTTTAAAACTAAAAAGGATATAATTTATAACAGCAACAATAGAAAAAACCACAATTTATATCCAGTTAGTTTACAAATACACAAGGTCCACTTTTGGCTCAACACCTTTAAGAAACTGGATCTGTTTCGATTTGAGAAGCAGATGGGAAGAGCTGGCATTTATCATACTTACAATTTTTTATTACAAACAATGCTAGATACATGTACCATGACATTCTCAAAAACACTGAGGTGCCATTCACTGTCATAGGCCCCCTTCATATGGCTTCTTGAGAGTGAAATGTGAAATTTTGCACTTCAGTGGACTATTCTAATTTCTGTGGCAAGTAAATGGTGACATTACTATCCTCAGAAGATCCTGCCCCGTAGAACCATCTTATAGTAAACAAGATGTACTAGAAAATTATTTTGTGTTCTTCTAATGGTATTTTATACCGGAAATTGCATTTAGAACATATACTCAGAGTTTTCTCAGCAGTGAAATGGTTAGAATTTCCATTAAACTAACAAAAGAAGCCCACTTAAATAAAGATTAGTGAGATTTTTATGTTAGAATTCTCCTGAATCTCTCATCAATAACTGAGAACATTGATAATGTAAAACTTGAATAAGATCAGGAGAACTAGTACTGATGAATTCATTGTTAGTAATGGACCATGAAGCATCACCTTATCTCCATAGATCTGTAATCATATCTTGCATGATCATGAAAAGGTTCACATCAAACCTTGGCTCCAAAAGGAAAAAAAAGAAATTGAAAATGGCTTTGCTAGAGCCAAGGTTTTTTTTTAGTTTATATTTAGGATCTGTTCCTCTGAGATGCTTTTGATGGATGGTTCTGGAGAATAATTACCTGATAATTTATATGTGTTGACTACAGAGAAGGCAGAAATAGCGCTGCTTCCTGATGTGCATGTTTTTCACAGGCAGGTTCCCTGGCTTCTGCAGCTGCATCTCTTGCTGTCACTGGGAAATGTTCCTTGAATCTGCAAATCCTGTGACATGCTGTTGATGACCTTCATATGGTCCCAGTGCATGCCAAAGTTAGTGGTGCCTCCTCCCAGGGATGGTTGGCCAGCACTGTGTGTCTGTCTGCATGTTCAGTTGAGTGACACATATCAGAGCAAAGTAGCATCTTCATTTTTCAGTAGACAATGCATGCTGGATTTTCTTTTCTTCTTTCCTGTAAGCTTCATAAGCTAGGATTCTCATGCATGACAAAATGCAGCCCAAGATGAAAATCATTGCATCAGGTAGTCCTTTCACAGGACTGATGGATCAGTAGAGCTGTATCGTGATGAATCCTTAGAGATGTAGACTGTGATAGTTTGCATGGGTAGCACTAGGAATATATTTAACAGAACTGTGGTTTGTATGCAGAGCTACATTCTGTCTTTCATCTCCTGTACCTGTTACACCTTAGTTTACTGTTAAATCTCTAGTTATTTAAACTGACCTTTCCAGTTCAGTGGACTGCTGTTCTAAAAGCCCCCAAATACTCAAGGTGACTAGCCCAAAATATAATCTAGCTCATCAGTATCTTATTTTCTGTCCAAAGGTTTAGTTTCATCTTATAAAATAACATTTTTTTTCATATTGTGTTGGCTGTTGGAATTAATCTTTATGATAAAAGAAGAAGAAAGTATTTTCTCTTCAAACTTGCTGGAATATCAAGACTCTTTTCACTCTTTGTCCTGGCCTTAATTTTTCTTAGAAATATCATTCAAGTTTGTAATGTAAGAAAGTTGCAGAGAAGTAAAATCTACCCCATCTTATTTTTCACCCTGTACATAATCCAAGTATCATCGTTATGTATTAAAATGTATTGCATTAATACTGGATATTCTCAGATGGTGAATTGAGAGACTATACAGATTGATAAATGTTGCATGCTTCTGTTTTAAATGCTTGTAAGATACATTAAGCAAATAAAAAAAATTTAAAATAAAATTATATTGTAATTGAATAATTGTTCATCTGTGCCACCACAAATTGAGATGTTTAGGTGAGTAAATTGAGTTACCATTTTGGCCATCAGCAGTCAGTAAGTTTCTAAATACTTACCTATTAAGATAGTCCCCAATATGGCTATTCCATAAGTTTCCTTAGGTACTGACAGGAATTCAAGTATTTGCTACACTTTTAGAAAAGATGCATGCAATGATCCTTCATTGATATGTTTCATTAGAATACTTTCAAGATTAACCTTTATCAACACATAAGTTAACAAACAATCATGAATGACCCTTTTTTGGAAAAAGGTATAGTTCCCTCAAGCATATTCTGTGCATCTAATAGCATATTTTTTCACTTTCACTTTAGTTATATACTTCACAGGAAACAAAACAGAATGTGAAGTTAAAAAAAAATAAAAACAACATGACAGGGATCATTATTTTTTATTGCTTCTCCTGGAATCTTTGTCCTTTTGATAACATTGGATGTAGATGCATTAATGAAGAGTTAAGAAATTGAAGTTTACTATATAATAACAGAAATTAATCTGATTTTCTTTCATAAATGTATAATAAAGGACAGATTTTCTGCATCTTTTTAGTAGGACTTTCCTTGACATTCACAGAAAGAAATAGAATTTTTTCTTTATACATTTTATTGCCAAAAATGCAGTTAGAGATTGGGCTATTTCCTTAAGAGTGGATTCAAGACCAAAACCCCTTAATTTCAGATGTAAAGTGGCTTGGCTGCATTCATAAACAGAGCTGTGAATTCTTTTCCATCTGAACTTATGTTCTTTGATTTTCACTGACTGACTGACCATTTCAGCACGCTCTCCTGATTGTATATAATTCAGCCCTCGACCATGACAAACCAATCATTCACAACTGACCCTTGAAATTAATTAATGCCAATCACTGCTATCAGTCAAAAGACATTGTGAGAGATTTCAAAAGAAGAGATTGATGTTACATGGTGCTAGAGGTAGATGTAGAAAATGCAGTCAGTGAATTTCTGAAGAACTTAAATTACATTTATAGATTGCTAACATCCCTTCTAGTACATGTAGCTACAAGATGGTAGTCGTCAATGTATAATAAAGCTGGAACAAGTGCTCAGTGTGAAAATGCTAATTTTCAGATACTTATATCTTGAAAACCATAGGTGGTCTTGGCATGGAAAATAACATACTACCTCCAAATTTGAATCTCTAAAGCATAGCAGGAGGCAGATCTAACCAGCACTGTGACCATATGTGTTTGGGATTTCATACACAATAATTAATTTCCATTCTGTAAAAATGAATAATTTAATATAACATCCCACATCAAGAGATGTAAACACAAACTTTAAAAATAAATGCAAGTGAACAAACTTTCCTAATCAAAACCAACTTAAATTGTTATGAATAAAAATTAAAAACCCCCACCTATTTAACTGCTTTTATTTCTCAACATAAGAATCTTATGAAGACTGTCTCTTGGCAATTGAAGGGTGTTTTGTTGAATAAAGGGCTTAGAAGAAATACATAATCTACAAATGGGTGCTGTCTGCATACGTACCAAATATCCATGTTCTTTTCTGTGCTTCTAGTTATGACCATGTTTTTTCTTTCCCATCTGATTTGCATGTGAAGATGAACCATCATCAAAGTACTCAATACTTTTACCCAAACTCAATAATCCTGAGACACCTGTGTCAGGCTAAGTCTCTTCATTGAAACAGAGATAACCAATAGGCTTTAATGTCATTCTGTGACACAGGTCAGCTCAATAAAAGTCTCTGTAAATTATCATTTGGATGTCAGATGATCAACAACACGAGTGCTGTCATGTCATCTGGAGGGCTATCTTCCCAGTGAAATGAGAGGTAAAGCATGTATTGTCACTCTCTATGTCTGCTGAGAACATAATCACACCAAACTATCCAACACGTGGTACTTGTATAAAAACATGTTGTGCCAAATCTTCTCTCAAGTGATACTTGAAGTTTCTAAAAAAAAACCCCTGTTAGCTGATGCATTTGTCTCCTGTTTACCACATTCAGCTGCCACTCCTAGCTCTGTCCAAGAGCAAAACAGCCTTTTTCTTTTTCTTTTTTTTTTTTTCCAAATAAAAAAAACAAATCAAGTAGAGAGAGAAACAAGAACTGAAACTTTAGATTTGAACTGCTCAGCTAGCAGAAGATTGACTACAAATCAAAACCACGTGCCAGCCTGGAAGATTTTAGCCACCAAAAACTGTTGATCAGTGCTAAAAGGAGGTTTTCAAAATCCAGTAAGGCTCCCAGGCACATTTCAAAATCCCACTAGATGCCAGTCTGACTACATATCTCAGAAAAAAATGTGGTCCTTGTGAATGGCCTCTCATCTCTAATACCTGTTGGATTGTGATCCAAACCATGGAATTAGGCCTGGATCCAGGTCCTACTGTGCAGCTAAAGCTCCCTATGGCTGCTAATGACAGAGTAATCTTTGATGCAGAATGGAGAAGTTTTCTGGGAATTGTGTGTGCCTTTTGGGGTGTCTTGCACAGTCTATACCACAATACTGATGGGTGTGTTTTCAAGAAGATATTCATCCACCCTCCTCTGCTTTGAGTGTCAAGGTTGTATTATATTAAATTATAATA
>WEIU01004875.1:498-17129 GCA_013389925.1 Aegithalos caudatus | reverse complement strand
CATACTACTTAGAATATATATATCTATATATATAGATATAGATGATATAGATATAGATATATTATAAATATATAAATATATATATAAATATTCCTTAAAAACACCGCTTCAGCAAAAGAAATAGCAATGTAGTGATTTTTGGCAAAATTTTCAGTGAGGTTGTCTATTTTGGAAAATAAACTTTGTATATATTACATTCCAAATTTAGTTTCTGCATTGAAGAACCCACTAGAGATGATTATGTGAGAATGACAGCGATTTCCTCCCAAGTATTCCAGTTCATCTCTCAGAGTATATCTACATACCAGGAGGCAGTGTAATGTAGTGGTTTTGCTACTTGTAAGCTAACTTAGGTATGAGACATTCTAGTTCACTAGAGAACTGCCTCACCACAGCTGTATATTTCCCAGTGCCTGGTTGTATTTATTCCTCACTCAGCTCCCTAATGTGCTCCCTGGATACAGTGCCAAGAGGACCTGAAGAGGTTTGTGTGTCCTTTTGTTGCAATAAACTTGTCACTGTGTGTGACTTCAGTGAAAATGAACCCATAACCACTATGGCTAGTGCTGCCTTTGCAAGTAGAAATGGGTCTGAGACAGCAAAGTGGGAAGGATTTAACTCATGGGTTTAACTAATGACTTTCAGAATAGCATACCTCCCAACAAGGTCTGCTGTCCTTCTGCAAGTATTGCTTTTTGCTGCTCTGACTGTTGTTAATGAAGCTGCAGATCACTTCTGTCTACCCCTGGTTTCCAGTGTCTGGATTGGTTTGAGGTTGAGAGTAGTTTCCTGTTTCTGTGCAGCTCTTGGGTAGTCTAATTGAAACGACATGTCAGCAAATATGTGTCCAGTGTGGCTGGGGAAGGAGCCAAGGTCCGGTTTTCTGCAGCAACGAGACTGAATAGACAAAACTCCATGGAAAGAGAGGAAAAATTAATATGCTGAGGTTTAATGTGAACATCAAAGTTTGTCTCCTACTGGGAAGAATGGGCAAGAGCATGAATTGGAGCACTGGCATTCTGCAAGAAGGACAGGACAAGACAAGGAAAAGAACAAGAGGGAATATTAGCAATGAGGGGAAATCTGTTTAGTAACTCTCCTCTTGGTTTCTTCTGACTTGACTCTGCATGAATGAATAAATAGAACTGAATGAGGAAAAATACTGAATCTATATATGAAGTTCTCAAGAATTAATCCATTAGAAAGAGCTTCAAGTTTCTATGTTAAACAAAGGAATTCTTGTAAAAAGAAGGATGATTCCAAGTATTGCTATGTGTTATGAAGTGTTGATTTTGGATAGTTAGGGAAACTATGACCATTATGTGAAGAGTGTATTCATTCATATGATTTGATTGAATTTCCACCACTCTTACTTAGCAGTTACCACAGTCAGTAGGAATCTATAGTTTCAGGCAAAATGCATGTATAAAACAAATGAGAAACTTGGTCCAAATGGACTGAAAGTCTAAGGTGAAAGATCCTCACTTAGTTACAAACATGCCTACTCAATGCTTTCTCCTACCCAGAGTAGACCCTTCCAAGGAACCTTTTGTCTCTGCGCAGAAGTAAAATGCTGCACAGGTAAAACACAATCTTGGCTGATCATGCATCTAAATTCACAAGCTAAACAGTGGCAACATTACTGCAGACTTATTCTTCAGTTTCTACTGATGGAGAAGCAAAACACACAGCCTCACTGCCGCATCTCTTCACTAAAATTCCAGTTGCCCACACTGTCTAGTGTGATCAAGAGTGCAAAGTATTACTTTCTTCCTTGGAGAGAGAAGTGTGGGAAAGCATACTGGTGAACTGGAGAGGGACTGAGATGTGCCTGGGACTGACATAATATCATAGAAGCATAGAATGGTAGAATGGCTTGGCTTTGAAGGGACCTTAAAGATCATCTAGCTCCAAAACTTTCACTAGACCAGGTTGTTGAGAGCCCCACCCAACCTGTCCTTGAATGCTTCCAGGGATGAAGCATCCACAACTTCTCTGGACAATCTGTTCTAGTGCCTCTTCAACCACACAGTGAATATTTTTTTTCCTGATATCTAATCTAGACCTATTTGTGTTCAGTTTGAAGCCATTTGCCCTTGTCCTATCACTACACACTCTAGTAAATAGTCTCTTCATTTTCCTTATACTGCTTAGGTACAGGAAGGCCACAGTTAGGATATCCTGAAGCCTACTCTTTTCCAGGCTGAACAATCCCAATTCTACTAGAGTTGCTCTGTCTCTCAGGATCATCTTGGTGGCCTCCTCCAGACTTGCTCTAAGAGATTCAAGGCCTTCCTGTGCTGAGGACCCCAGAGCTGGATGCAGAACTTCCAGTGGGGTCTCACCAGAGCAGAGGGGCAGAATCCCCTTCCTCACTCTGCTGGACACTCCTCTCTTGATGCAGCCCAGGATATAATTGACTTTATGAGCTGCAAGCTCACCTTGCTGGCTCAAGTCCAGGCTCTGTGACTAGACAATTTTATGAAAGAGAAATCCTCTGAAGATCACTAAATATATAGAAATCACATTCAGGTCTGGAGTCCCCATACTGGAAACAGTTGGTGGCTGAGAAAGTATTAACTGCAAGTATCTTGGATGCCTGTTTACCCTGCTCATCATCTTCCTTGTCCATTTGGTAATGATCAGACTTAATTTTTTTTTTTTTTAATTGAGGTTATGGGGTGATTCAGACACTCTTTACTTTAGGCAGCACTCTTCTCTTGTCATAAACCAGATGTTTTTGATGCTATTCTAGATTCCTTTTTCACATCAGAGGACAACACCACATGCTACACCGGAACTTATTATTTATAAATACGGCATTGACAATGGTGGAGATTTTCTTAGCCTTCCTCTGATTCTGCCGCAGATTTGAGATTCAGTGGTGCTGAAAAAGGCCCAACCTCTATTGTAGAAGCTGATGTTGTATTTTCAAAGGAAAGTCCCTTGTTCTGTGTCATCAGACTTTTTTTCCCCCTCTTTCTTCTTTTCTGATGGGGCCTATGGATTCTACATTTCAGATTTTTATTTTTTTTATCACCAAGTTCTTTGCCATGTCTTTCTGTTATGCTTCACATTAATTTGGATCTGGGCATTGGGGAGGTGAGCCCTGATGATTTGAAGCCTACTTGTTTCTGCTTGAATGGTTGACTCTTCTGTGGGCTGCATTGCCTGATAGAACTTTATTCTGACCCAGCATGGTTATTCCCTTCCTGCCTTGTTATCCATGTTTATAGTTTTATCAGGAGTTCCTATTGTGCTTTTCATCTTTTCTGTCTGGAGCATACATGGCAGTGTAAGTGGTATGGGTTATCAGAAACAATAGTGTCATTTATGTGAACATGAAAGGGGGTAAAGTATTTTGTGGTTCTGTTCAGGCCCGTATTATCATATGCCAAGATTGAAAGAGCTGAATGCCACCTTGTAAAATTCAAATGAACTTTCAGTTGATAAATACAGCAACTAAAAATGCTGCTGTTAGAAAAATGAAATAGATTAGCCTTGCAAACCTTTCCATGCCACTGTGTCAGATGTTATTTTCATCTGTTTGATAAATACACTAAAAGAAGAGTCTGCTGTTTATTTTTCCTTTAGGGCCATATCACTTTTTTTTCCTTGTGAATCTCTAAGAGCAACAAGACGTTTACCAGCGTGGAGTTGTATTCTTGTGGAACTTCTAGCAGTCACAGATCCTTCAAATCTTCCACAAACCAATCAGGGTTGCAATCAGGGCACAGATGCAGAAGTGGTTAAACTGGCAAATACCTCAGTAACTTAGGCACATTCACATGATTGTTGGTGTGTAGCAAAATGATTTGCTGGCTAAAAACCTTCTAGTCTGATGAATAAAGAATTGGAAAATGGAAAGCATGGAAAGTAGATCTTGGTTCTCCTTGAAAAGGTATGGGGTGTGGAGAAAAGATAAAAAAACTCTCAGACAGAAGGACACAATATTTGGGAAATTAACCTTGGTTTTAGAATACTATCTAGTCAACTTGATCAATCTGTGGACACTGAAGGTTTTGTTAACTTTTCCCCTCTTTTTCTCTGATAATATTTTGCTTTGATTTCTGGTCATAAAGATTGTCCCAGGTATTATGTCTGAACTTGACTGAATGTGTTTTTTTCTGCATCATTTCACCAGAATTCTTTACACAAGCCAATGTTTTGGCTGATTTGATAATTGGTAATAAGGAAGACAGGTTGGTTTTGAAAAAAAAAAAGGCAAACAAAAAACAACCAACAGAAGGGACATCAAAGAAATGAAAAGAATACAACTTCTTATTGTGGCAGAATTAGAAGTGGGAGACTCTTAGTAGTCCTTAGTGGTAAAGTTGTGGAAATGAACTTTAATTGCCAACCCAATTTTACTTTATTTAAAACTCAGATTTTCTCTTTGTTCTAGCAGATGGAATTTTGATCACTCTATTCAGCCAAATCTCACTTGTTTTCTAATGGGCTTGGGATTTTTTTTTTTATGTCTGGGAGATCCATCACCCTAAATAAGTGGACTTTAAAGGTCAAGAGAGCTCTTATCCTTTTAGTTCATTTCATGAGAGCTCTGAGCAGCAGGCACAGCAATCTCAGCATGGACTCAACGATATTTCCTCACAATGTAGCCAGAAACTGCATGCCTGCAGGGTAAAACAAAATTACCAATGTTCCCCCATGAATGTCCTACACCTTGAGAGGCCACAGCCACAGAGCAGTTAGCTGCATGGCTGAGCACTAGCAGTAAATGCTTACTTCAATTGTGGCAACTGCCACTCAGAAGGGATGCATTTAATCTTGAAGGATAGATGTCTCAAGACATCTCCCCTAAGTGACACAAAGTCTGTGGATGTAGAGAGGAGAACTGAAGGGTCCTGTATGTAGACAGTTTCTCTCTGACTGCGGAGTAAGTGGAGAAAAAAATTGTTATAGCAGCTAATAAATTAGCTTTAATATTAATCCCCATGTCTGATGAAAATTGCTAATGAATGCAGATGAAAAAAAGTGCAACCAAACAATGTAGAAGAACATCAATAACACAATAACACTTTTCTCATATTGCCTATTATTATTGATGGCAATGAGCAAATGTTTGCAGATTTTCCTTGAAACTATTTTGATGAAGCCATGAAATAGCTGATGATGATTCAAAATTCAAAATCTGTGGGGATTTCCTTTGGAACTAACACTCCTAAGACACATGGCCTAGGGAAAGGGAGAGTGAGTGAAATGATGTTGCCTGTGTCCTCCAGTGAAAAATTCTGGACACAGTCACTCTCCCTGCCCTATCCAATCAGAACCTGTTGCCATTTGTAAATGTATCCTGTAAAAAAATGGCAACAGCACTTGGATTTCTGGAAGATAAGCATCATTTAAGGCCAAGTATGAGTACAATGAGTACAGTTTTTCAGTAGTACCAAAGGGTCCAGTGGTCACTGTAAGGATTTAGTCTGCAAACTCATCCAGGCAATTTTGAAAACCATGTGAGAATTCTTACATTGTTTTATAAAACAGATTTTAAAAGCCTCTGCTACTGTCAGTTACTTTGTGAATTTTAAAAGTATAACCTGAAGGTGTAATAAATACTGTGCAACCTGATCTGAAAGGAACTTTAGGTAACTTACTGTAAATGCACACACACACACACATGATTCATTCTAAATATATTGGCCTATTTACTATGGTAGTTACCTGTTTAAGACTTGCAGTTATATTAAGTAAAATAGTGTGCCTGGGCTAATACATTTTCAGAGAGCCTATTTGTTTTACTGAAGAATTTATTGCAGCAGTAATAACTGTCAGAGTGAAAGCGTGGTTAAAGTGCTAGAGACAGGACCAACTGCAAAGGGTATCTATCAAACTATCGACTTCCTGCCAGCGGTGTTGTGAACTCTTTTGTCATAAACTCAAGCACCCAGAGTTGAAACCTCGATCAATGAAAGGGGAATCTGGTATCCAGCTCTTTTAGAGAGGGCACCTCTTCTGTTTGACCCATTAGGACACAAATAACAGTTTTTATACAGTGCAGGTTTGATTTACAGCAAGCCTTCAGGTTACCAACTGACATTTATATTTTAAACGAAGTGAACAGCACTCACCATCTGAAAGAGTTAAACTCAGAGCTCCCAGATGCATTCTAGTAAAAAGTTTCAGCCTCACAACCGGCAAATAGAAATTTCATTACACTGTGCGGTTATTTGCCATGCAGAATCCTATTTATTTTTCTTTCCTTTTTAAAAAAAATCATTGTAGGAGGACAATTTTTTTGGTTTACTGATAGCGTCAAAGGTTTTGTTTTCTTAAAAATACGGGCTGAAATTCAAGCCTAATTCAGTTTAAATATGTGCTTGCCAACTGGAGGCATTTGGGTCAAGCTGGGTCACACTTTGCTTGCCTCTGAAGAGTTCTACTGGGGATTTAATTTTGAGATCAGTGCATTTGGTTGTTGGACACACAAATCTTCGTTGATATCTTCTCCTCACTTTTGTTGAGCTCTGACTGACCTTATGGGGTTCAAGTTGTGGACATTTTTTTCCAGTGAGTGTTCTGCTAACCTGTGGCTGTCCTGTGACTGGGAGAACAGGTGATGCTACCCACGGGATTGCACTATTGTGCAGGGCTAGACTGTGTCTCTCAGTGTGGCAATGTGAGCTCTGAAGCCAGTGCTTCCCTGACGGTTTCTGTGCATTAGTAACTTTTAGCATGATTTTGATTCATGTGATAAAGTTTAGATATAATGTTCTTCGCATTTTAGAGCTCCAGTAGGAGTGAGGGGCAAACATCAGCTTGGTTTGTCAGTGTTTGCTGCAGTCTATTTAGTTTTTGAAGGCTCGGGGGAGGTGCTCAGTTACATTATGCCTTTCATATGTGTTTCCTATTTTTAAAAGGGGAAACTTTCATTTTAATCTGCAGTGCCGTTAGCTTGATCATTACACTATCATTTCAATATGTTTTGCTTCAGTGCAAACTTTAACAAATATGTTCCATTCTTCCACCAAAAAGAAAAGTGGCCTTGGTAAATTGCTGTTCTCTGTGTGGTACTACAGCCTTCTACCTCAGAGAAGGAACTTGCCTTGTGGCTTAGAAACAGAATTTTTTCCTGGTAGGTGGCATTTGTTGGGCCATTTATCTAAAACAATGTGGTGTATTGCAATGCAGGAATTAAAAGTTTAGTGCATTCTGGATGCTATACAAAATACACTGCCAGTTTTCATCTTTGCACAAGAGTATTTTCTTGCATGGCATAGTTCTTTTAATTAAAAAAGAGTTCTTTCAGAAACTGATGGTAATTTTGAAACTGAGATGCACGTTTCACCTATGTGCTATGTAACACCCTGACATGAAGTGGTTGATGACACCTTTGTGTGTCTGTTTTAGAAGAATAAAAGTTTTTGTGTGCATTGTGAAAAGTGGTTCCTGCTTTCATTTTAGTAATTTTGCACAGAATAACACAAGCAATTTTATCAACAGATCTTGAGTAGTGCTGCTGTGAGGTAGGCCAGTTTATCTGCTGCAGTCTGAATCTGATTTGCTCATCCTCAGTTATGGTTGTCATCTCTGGGTACACCTAATGCTGTTTGGATTATGTATGGAAAACGACATGTTCCTCCAAAATTAAACTCTACAATAACTATTGTCATAATGAGGATCAGAAAAGTTGTCTTCCTTTTGTGTTAAAGTGTTCTATCTGGCACACAAACCAAAAATGTTGCATAAATATTAACCTTTAGGTGAATTGCTGCCTTGAAATAAGTCGGAAAATTAGTCAGGCTTTCTCATTGAAAAGCAAGCAATGTGAACTCCTGCTCTGGGATGAAAGACAAAGGAGTACATCGTGGGGAATCTTTCCTTCATGCTTTTGTTATCATGGTTCAGATCCTTATGAGCCACAACTGGATGCTCCTTCCAGCAAATCCAGATTTCTCTTAACAGTTGCTGATGATGTGGTTCAATTGTGTTATTCAATCAAAAGCAAACATCTCACCATCTCTGAACAACACCTTTTAAGGCCCCCATGCCATTAGTAGAGTATTTTTGTTTTAATTAGAATGAGTGATATGCTGCTAGTAAGCATACATATCATGTTTCCTTCTGTAGACTTGAGGCTTTTATGGTTTGGCTTTTAAATTTACTCTGTTTACAATCAATAAAGTGTGCTACGGGCTCAATAAGACCAAAATTAACTTAACACAATTAGCTATAATTCAAACTTTCTGGAAAGCTGGTCCTTTATTTGCTGTTTTCACTAAATCACTGGAAAGTGACTACAAGGCAGGGTGAAATCAGATCACAACATTTAAATGTAACTGGCAAGGGTTTTTTGCTTTCCTTCAAACAATTTCTATTTATCTTATAAATTTAAAAATAGGAGATAAAAGGTACTTCTCAGTTTATGCTCTGTTAGGACCTTTACTGAGGGGCTTGGGGGGTTGAGGAGGCTAATCTGAACCTGCTGGCTGCACACCTGAGGTAGCTGGGGGTCACCCCTGTGCCTCCTCACCCAAGGAGCTCAAGGACTAGCTCTGAAATGTGCAGAGCTAGTTCGAGGTAAGGCAAGGGAAAACATGCAGCAAATTTCCAGACATTTTTTTTTTTTTATGTAGGCTTTTTGGGCACTATCCCTTCCCCCACTGGAGAACTAGGCTGCCAAGTGAGGTGCCACCAAGGCACCCCTGCCCCAGCATGATGCACCCCAAAAGCTCAGGAATGGGAGCAGAGCAAAAGCTGGGTTTGTCCAGCCCTGACTGGAAGTTGGGCAAGCATCCGTACTGTTTGCTTACATTAACAAAGCTTCAAAAATTGTCTTTCTCTTTCTTTAACTAGATGTTTTCATTGCCTTGGTCAGCACTGACAAACTGTGCTGAGAATTGAGTGATAAAGTAAACAGCGTGAGTGATGTTTATTGCTATTCTCAAATAATGATAGCAATTTTTTAAATGATTTTTCACCTAAATGGTGTTTCTCCAAAATCATGTAGGAGTTCAGGCTAATATTAAGACCTAAATTGATGTCAAGGGAGTTGTGATTTGGAACAGAGATCATACATTTTATTTCTAAACCAACATTTTTCAGGAACTCAGCGAGTATGAAGATTGTCATTGTTAACATTCACCCACATTCAATTTTGCAGATGCTTAACAAGTCTTTTTTTGCTAATGACTTCACAATTGAAAGGAAATATGTAAATAAAACAGAGCTACAATAAACATTACAGATTAAGGTTAATTAAACTACATTTATCCATGTGTCTTTAAAAAAAAACCAACAAACAAACCAAAAACCTAACTCTTCAATTTCATAAATAGAAGGCAAAGTTAACTAAGCAGTTAAAGAATCATACTTCTTTCTTGGTATTTCTGGTCATTGTATCCAGAATTTTTTATAGCCCTTGTTACAGAGCTTCATCTGGCAGAAATAGAGAAAATATGCATAGATTAAGTGTTTTGGATGCTAAATTAAATGGTGACACGTTAGAAAGCAGCGTATTCCAGCCTAGAGCTCCGAGAATTATTGAACAAAATTCCACATTAATATCTTACTCAGTTTCTGTGATTATACCCTTTATATCAGTGAATGTCATGGCTGCCAGGTAAAATAAAACCATCCTATGTGTCCTCTTAGAATTATGCCAAACCTAATAACGCGTGAGAGTTGGCGCGCGTTTCTCTGGAGCCGGCGATGCCAGCCCGTCCTCGCAGACTAATGTGTAATCAATACGCCTTTCAGCGGAGCCCCGAGCCCCGGCGGGGCTGCCAGAGACGCCGGTCGATAAATCCCAGCCGGGGGTCACGGCCANCGGAGGTCGGGCTGGTGCCCGGCGGGGTGTTGGCCTCTCAAATGCTCTTTGCTGTTTCTGACACTGGTCATTAATTCTCCTCTGTCGCCGCGTTTAACCCTTCCCCGCCAGCCCCTGCACGGCCTCGGCCGGGGTCCCGGCGGGCGGGGGAAGGATGCCTTCTCACCAGTCAGTCCTGTTTTAGCATTGCTGTTTCCTACGCCAGATTTTAGCTTTTTCTCGGTCAAGAGAAAATGGGAGACGGTTCTTGGCATCAATTTCTAAAGTCAGGAGGTGCTACTGTGAAAATTAAATTTGAGGTGTTTATTCTGACACCCAACATGGCCCCAGTCAGTGAGCTTGATGTCTTCAAGCTGAATTATTTGTCCCCAGGCTGAATCTTCTCACCTTTTGTAGGGGTAACTGATGTCGTCAGATAACTCCTACAAAAGAAATTGATGTAATTTTCTCACTTGTAAACATAGCTAATGTCATCAGATAACTTCTACAATGGAAGTTGCATAATAAAGACATTTGTGTCACACAAGTATATCTGCATTAGGGAGGTAGATAATATGTATTAGATAGGTGGGTTCATGTCAAAATGTTCACTGCGTAAAAGATGTAGCTTTTTACCCCATGGTGCTCTCGATTTATGGAACCTCCACCTTGCACTCTGTGCAGAATAAATGATGTCTCCTTTCTAAACTAAGTTTTGTCTGTGTTTAGGGAGCTCCTAAAATTGGCAACAAGCTCACCCCCACAGGGCATCAGGAGTGATGTTTGCCTACAAGTATGATATGCCTTTATAGATACAGGCTTGGAAAATGAAGAGCAATATCATGTTCCTTTAGGAGTTTTTTGGTCTTACTCTCCTATATCTTAGACAAATATAGCACCTCGGAATCTCAAAGATTCACCTAAAACTCATCAAGAACTAAATATAGCATCGTGAGCATCCTTGCACTACCCTTATCATCCTCAAGTGAGCAGGAATTACTTATCAAAATAACTGGTAAGCCTTGCTCTCATAAGATTTGTAAAATTTTAAACCTCCTTTGTGGACCATAAAGTTCTGTACAAGCTCAGATATGCAATATGTATTTGACCTGCTGGGTACACAGGAGGTAACCAACTAAAATGATTTGACTTGAGTAAAAAGGGGCAGATATTTTTATGATCACTTATAACATTTTTATAGCTATGAAAGCCAAGATAATAAGGATAATCAAATCATACATTTCAGGACATAAGCTGATTATAGTACCAGTAATGGTCAGGGAAGAATTTTAGCTTTTGTNAAAAAAAAAAAAAATGCACAGTGACTAAAATTATATTTTAAAAGAATCTTATCATCTTAAAGTTGGGCACTGACAGCTGTAGCACAAAAAACTAGGAGGGCTGAAGGCCCTCTGATATGAAGAAAACTTTGATTAGCTTCTGCATTTTGATACCCAAAAAACACCCTTTTTGCTTAGGCTCATCAATCGTCACGTCCCCCTGCCTACCCTCTCCCAGTAATACAAGGCCTGACACCTAATACACTTTTATTCTCTCCAGTTGTGTCTGAGCCTCATAACTCCCAATCTGACATTACTGGATTTTTATTCTCATTAACCAAGGTTGCACTCTTACTGTTTCTTTTCTAAAATTAAATAACAGCCACATTTGAAACCTTCAAGCTCTCACTTACCTTCACTTTTCATATCCCACACATGATCCTTTCCTGTTTTCAGTAGACATCACGGCATCAGAGGCTCAGCAGAGCTGACAGGGCCCAGGAATGTCATCAGAGGCTCCCAGGAACTGACAGGAGATGGACCTCCATAGCATAAGGCCATTTAGGTGATGTGTTCCTGCTTCTGCCTTGGAAACTCACTGACCTCTCCAGAAGTGGCATGGTTTTGCAGTACCCCTTGCTCAGCCCATTACTGGGCAGAACAACAAAGCACCACATCAATGAAGACTGAACATGTGTGGCTGTGGAAAGCATTAACCTACAGCACTGTCCTGCAACAAGAATAATGTGTGTTCAAGTCTTGAAAGAAATGTTTGCACTGTTAATTCATACATGTAAATGGCTTTTGAGAGAGATGATGCTGCTAGCAGCCAGATTGTTTGTTCTTTTCCCTATTATTTCTATTATCAGAAAAATCTAGGAAACTGTATGTGGATAGACAGAATGAGGTTTCAGGACAAATGTGTGGTTACAGCAAGTTCTAGAAGAGATGTGTCTGTGTAAGGTGAGTTATAAAACTGAAATTTTAAAGAACAAAAGAGTTATTTTAGTAGTGAAAACTTATGTATCTTCTGGTTTCTCTCCCATGTCAGTGATGAACCTGTGTAAGCTCCAAACTGTTTTTTTTTAAACCAATCTCTGAACATACCACCTTACAGTAGGACAAATTGCTCCTCTCTCCCACCAGTTCCAGAGAAGCCTGGGCAACCTGATCACACTGAACTCTAGAACTGCAGAATTAAAGTCATGTGACAGAAATTACAATATCAGCACATACACTCCTTTTCTGGAGTCCTGCTTCCTATCTATGCTTTAAAACACTTAGAATGACTTTACAAATCAAAAGCAGTTAACAGGAGAATGAAAGAAGAAAGCTACGCTCTATATTCTCAATTCTCTAGAAGCTACGCTCACACTGAAGGTAAGTTGTTGCAATAAAAGCCCACAAACAAACAAATAACAGCCAATAAGAATCTGCATTGAAGACTAAATCAGACTAAAACATTCAAGGAATGACAGAAAGGTTGTTGATGAGATAAAAGTTTCATCAGCAGGAATGGAGTTGGCTGGCCTGACATCTTAAGATGAATGAAAGTGATGTGTCATCTTCATCTTTCCAGTGCATTTGAATTTATTTGTGGGAAGCAAATATTCAGTTACATAGGACAGTCTATTCTTTGCTGTGAACCCTAATTGTAGGGTGAGAACAATTTGTTTCCACTGTTTTCCCTCCTTCTACCTCCTTCCTTAACAAAAATCATTAGAAGAGTTGAAGTCAAACCTAATCTTTAAAGGATTTTGTGAATCCATGTCCAACTGAAAAACACCCACTGTTATATTGAACTAATTTCTTATGCTCAGATGGTGTAGCTGGAGCAGTATTTATAAAAAGCAGAAGTATAAATTTGTACATTGGGTATCTGCAGGCAGAATTATTCACAAATGCTTGGCACTGGTGCCAGTGATGGCTTTTGTCAGGCAACGGATGGAAAAGAGCTGTGTGCAAGTGGTGTGCTTCGGAAAGAAGAGATGGCTTTTGATCCTTGCAGAAAAAAAGTCTGTTGAGGGATATTTGTCACTGATTTGAAAATAGTGTGCAATTGAATATACAGAGGAATAGAAATAGCAGGTCCCATTTGTCTTCAGTGCTCTGACATGACCTAACACCCATTGCTTGAAATAAACTAAGCTGCTCAGCAACAACTGGACACATCTGATAGTATAATTTGCTCATCACCTCTTGGTACTTGAAATAATGCTATATTTTGCCTGGATTTCCTCTTTATTTCTTGATATTGACAAAACCTAAGTTCTTAGAACGATATATGGTCATTGCCTTGTTCTTTTTTTTCTGTCAAGATAAATCTCAGGAATAATGTCATAAAAAATGTCGCATTAGAACTCAGAAATTGCTAAGATTTCTATAATATAGAAGGTTCTGATGTTTTAAGATGAATTTATGTTAGTATGATTGCACAGATCCTAATGAATTAATCTGAACTGTGTGAAATTTGTTGGTGGGTTTGAGATAGTGGATTAAAATTACAAGGAAAACTGGTACAAGAAGAAAAGAGGCATTAAAAAATGCAGTAGGAGAAATCAGGATGGGAACAAAGAAAGCATGCTTATCTTACACTTGGGTTCACCACTGTGGAAGCGGGAGAAGTTCTAGAGAGAAGGTGCATACAAGAAGCTCCTAAAGCTATGTTAGAAGTCTGCTTGCCTGTAGGGCTAAGATAAAATAGTGTACAAAGGCTTGCATGGAAATTGCTTTCCCCCCCTCCCCCCCCCCCCCCTCTTTTTTTTTTTTTTTTTTTTTTTTTTTTTTTTTTTTTTTTTTTTTTTTTTTTTTTTTTTTTAATTTTTATTTTTACCTCCTCCCCAAAGAAGGATGGGGACACAGAAACACGTATGCCTGGAAGGTCTGGAACTAATGTGGAGAGGACACCTGGCATAGCAGGAGCTGAGATAAAGAAGAGCCACAGAAACTGAAAAAGAGACACAGAGAAGTGGAGTAGAAAAGCACAGCTAGAAGTTAAGTTGCAATACATTCTACAGACAGCTGTTTGAAAGTGTGACCTGATAAACAACTGCAATGAGGGATGCTAAAATGGATATGAAACTTGTTTGTGGTGACATTAGTGGCTGGAAAAAATCTAGTGCGGCAAACACAGAAGTTCCTAGTGTAATTTTGAAATAAATTAATGGAATAGACCTTGAAAGCAGGATATTCTTGGTCAACACAGAGAAGTTGGAAGTGGCAGAACATTGCAATGCCATGGGCCTTTGATCACTCAGGACAGTTTTGTTAAATTACCCCATAACAAAGTCAGCTAGTATCTCAGAAAATGGAGGTAGAACATCATGCAGAATGGTTAAATTTCATTGGAAAAGAGCTGTATTCATAACAGAGGTTGTAGTGTTAATGCAAGTAAACAACGTAAGTAATATTTAAAATACAACATTTAACGCTGGTTTCCTCCCATGGAAAAATGAGTGTTTAATCTGTTTATTGGAACTCGGAAAAGACTTGTGAACCAAATGTGTTTTAAGGTTAAAAAACTAAGCTGGAGGCAGTCTACTAGTGAATGAATAAACGGTCAACATAGAGCATTGAATAAAGACAACAAGAAGATAGTTTCATAACAGTTGATATAAAAAAGACATACCTTACAAAATTTCTGAGTTCAAAGCACAACAGACTCTCATTGATCAAAAAAGGCATATAAACTACTAATAGTTCTGTGTGCTGTAAATTGACAACTCACTTCAGGTAATCAAGAAGACTGATTGAATTCTAAAAAAAAATAACAGGGAAAAAAAATTATATCTGGACATTGTCAGAAGCAATGCCATGATGGAAGAACTGAGGAGAAGCAATACTATAGCAGTACTACCAGAAATCTTAATGAGGAAAGGTTGCTGCTTTTTCATCATCCATTAAAATATATCTCTGCAAAGTAGAGAATGTTGTCAGAGAATTGCCTCCACACCTAATCCTTTTCGGTCCTAACTTTTATTCATTCACACTCCCGGATGAGTAACATGTTGCTAAGGTCTTTTTTCAACTTTGCAAATAATGAAACTAAACCCCACAACCTCTAAAGTTCTAAAACAAAACTCCACAAAGTCAACCAGAAAGGAACCCAGAGTAGGAACATTAAAAGCAGTATTTGGGGAAAAAAAGCCCCAAACCCAAACAAAACAGATGGAAATTTGTACATTACCTATGGGCCCCTGATATATGGAATTATGTGAATTTGGATTTGTTATAGGAAATTTCTTACTGTACATTTCTTGTTCTCACCAAAGAGCAGTGAGTTATAAACCCTGCTGATCCTAAACCCTTCAACTGTATGAGGCTACTAGGTATAAGTGGCTTTTATAGCCTTCTATAAGGATTTTAGTGTGCTGTGATCTTTAAAAAAGCAGAGTGGGTACAATGAAGTGAGTTAAATGAAAAGAAAAAGCATTAACAATGGATTTCATCTTAGTATTTAATTAGCTAGAGGCCATGTAGGAATAGACTAAATATCAGCAGAGGGTCCTTGATTACAATCTCAGAACAGATGGGCATTTTTATCTTGAAAGGATGACCAGCTTATCTGCAGTATTTCAGCTATCATGGCTGATCTATATCTTCTTTATCCAGGCTAATCAAGTACAGAAAGTTTATTAAGATAATAACACTGAAAGTTATCACCAGTTATGGTCTCTAATCTTGATACAGTTTTGCTGTGTACTGTGTTTCAAGAGGTGTGTCAGCCAACAAAGGCTAAAGTTTGAGAGGTATCATTTACACGTCTACAATGATGTTTTTGCTGAACAACAAGGAACTTAAAACCCAGTTTAAATTAATGGCAAAAGGTTATTGTCATGACAACTCCAACAGGTTAAACACAGGCTCTGAAAACAAGGCAAAAGGTAGAAATTTTCCCCCAGGACAAGTAGGCTGATGTGTCACCCACTGACTCCAGTTTCCTGGCACAGCCCACTAAACTGCCTTCTACAAACATGGGAGAAGAGATTCAGCTGGTAAAAATCAGTGCAGTCACGGAATTGGAATCTATACCCACTGATGTAGATGTAATGATACACATAGGCAGTGGATGTAAGCCTAGGAGAGCTGAGTGTGGGGTGTGTAAAATTAGTGTTTGCTTTTTTAATGCATCTACATAATATTGTCAAAATAATCCTTCTAGGTTTTATTTTTAAGAAACTTAATTTTAGGATTAAAAAATATTCAATGAGAGATTTTGAATTTGGATTTATTTTTAAGCCCAATGAGAGGCTTCCTCCATCCTATTAAGCATTTTTGCATAATCATGAAGAATCAAAGTCTTGTATCAATACAACACAGAGCCCATGACCTTGTTGATACTTGGTATCAGGAATAGCTGATGATACGTCCAGTGGAGAGAAGACTGTTCACAACAAACAGAGGGACAAGGTTTTAATACTCTGATTTTTCTTTTTTTTGTTTTAAGCATTTTATTCCCCCCTCAAAAAAAAACCCCAAAATAATCAGAGTACTGACCCCATTTTGCCTGAAGAGGTGTCTTGATTTCTGCTTGATCATCCACATATGTGTAGAACAAAGCACAGTCTATATTAGTTGTAGTGCCT
>WEIU01004874.1:84822-224881 GCA_013389925.1 Aegithalos caudatus | reverse complement strand
GGAGGAGGCAGAGAACTGCTGAGACCCTTGGATATTGATAAATCTCTGGACCCAGGTAGGATCCATCCCAGGGTGATGAGGGAGCTGGCAGAGGAGCTTGCAAAGCCTCTCTCCATCATTTACCAACAGTCCTGGCTCACTGCTGAGGTTCCAGGTGACTGGAAGCTGGCCAATGTGACTCCCATTCACAAAAAAGGTAATTCCAGGCCAGTCAGCCTGACCTCAGTACCCAGCAAGGTCCTGGAGCAGTTTATCCTGAGTGTCATCACACAGCACCTGCAGCATGGCCAGGGGATCAGAGCCAGCCAGCACAGGTTTGGGAGGGGTAGGTCATGTTTGCCCAACCTGGTCCCTTTTATGACCAGGTGACCCATCAGGCTGTGGATGTTGTCTATCTGGACCTCAGCAAGGCCTTTGACACTGTCCCACAGCACACTCCTGGAAAAGCTGGCAGCCCATGGCTTGGACAGGAGCACTCTGTGCTGGGTTCAGAACTGGCCCAGAGAGAGCTGGGGAACAGTGCTGCAGCCAGCTGGGGACAGGCACCAGTGGTGCTCCTCAGGGTCTNTGGGGGTGCTGGTGACAGCCATGAACACGAGCCAGCTGTGCCCTGGTGGCCAAGGAGGCCAATGGCAGCGTGCCTGGATCAGGAATGGTGTGTCCAGCAGGAGCAGGGAGGTCATTCCTGCCCTGTACTGGGCACTGGTGAGGCACAGCTGGAGTGCTGTGTCCAGTTCTAACACCTCAGTTTAGGAAGGACATTGAGTGCTGTGTCCAGTTCTGACCCCTCAGTTTAGGAAGGACATTGAGTGCTGTGTCCAGTTCTAACCCCTCAGGTTTGGAAGGACATTGAGCACATCCAGAGGAGGCACTGAGGCTGGTGAGGGGCTGGGAACACAAACCCTGTGAGGAAGGACTGAGGGAGCTGGGGTTGTTCAGCCTGGAGAAAAGGAGACTGACCTTATCATTCCCTACAACTCCCTGGAAGGTGGCTGTAGCCAGGTGGGGTTGGTCTCTTTCTCCTGCCAGCAACTGACAGAATGACAGCACACACTCTTAAGCTCCATTGGAGGACATTTAGATTAGATATTAGAAAGAAATTCTTCAGAAAAAAAAAAAAGTGATTGTGCCCTGCAACCATCTGCCCAGGGAGGTGGCAGAGTCACCATCCCTGGACATGTTTTAAAAAAAGACTGGATGTGGCACTCAGTGCCATGGTTTAGTTGATGAGGTGGTGTTAGGTCATAGCTTGGACTAGATGATCTTAAAGGTCTTTTCCAATCCAGTTCATTCTGCAAATTTGAGCATCAATCACCAGCACCTCATTTCTCCTTCCCTCCACAGCTGGACCCGAGGGGTTTGCTAACCCCTCACACCAGAAAGCTCATTTCATCCTTTAACCTTCATCTCTTCCTTTGAGCAAAACTGCAGGAAACTATTTTCAGGTTTGCTAAACCCAAGGATGTTTTGGCTGCCAAGCTGCATCAAGAGGAAAGAAAGTGCTTTCATTTGGTCTTATCACAGAACTGATAATAACATTATTGTACATGCAAAGAACTTCAGGCTTGTTTATCTGCAACAACAGAATGACACATGCAAATATATATATGAAAGGCCCAAATATCTCAAGTTCTGATAGTTCAGTCAAGAATACTATATCCCCAAAATGCAAACAGAATTATTTACTCACATCAAACTGTACTAATGCCTCTTGGTATATAACAAGACTTGCTAGGTTCACTCTTTAGTTTTGGAGGAAATAATCTGAAAAGGAAAGATTTGCTTTCTAAATAATTTTCAGCCTTGATTATGAAAAGCCTCATACCACCTAGAATTATTTATTATTGTTTGTGTTCTGAATCTTCTACACAATTAAATTTTTAATCTAATTCAAACCCTAAAATATTTTATCATCATATCCGCTGCCAAAATAAAAGCTAGAACTAACTTGTCTAGTATCCAAATCATGGCCCAAAAGAATGGTTCCCTGTGGGGTATCTCAGAAATGCACTGTCTTGTAACTAAAGGTTTGCTTTGCTTTCAAGTTCCTAATTTCATCCACTTTTTCTGCCCTGCCTCCCTGCCCATTTTTATTTTCCCATTTTCATTTGGCAATACCTCCCCCTCATAGTAAGTTATGTTTGTGGTACCAACCCTAAGCTTTTAGAGCATTCTGGTAACAGATTATAATTTAGAACTTTACCCTGCAGCAGATCAGGTCATTGTTCACATGCCAGAATAAATAACAACCTGTTGAGAACTCAATTGCATCTGGATTTCTCATGTGGATATTTCACATCTCCATTTACATTCTCATTGCCTTTTCTGTTGTGAGCCCTTGCACCAGCCATCCTGGGAATGGATTTGGATAAAATATACTCAGATAATTAGGAGATCCCTGGACCAGTGGGGCTATCTTAAAATAATCATTACAGAAAAGTACATTTGCAATTTTAAGTGGTATGGAAATAAAACTTAAAACCCAAACTTCATTCTTTTGCTGACCAATATTGCCCATTCAGCCCCAAACTCCACCACTTGAGCTTTTCAAGGACATCACCAGACCCTAATGGGGGCCAATGTTCTGTGCTGGGCCATGGCCCCACACACTCCCTGCTCTTCCCAGCAGGACATCCCCAGCCCCACAGCATCCTCCCTTTTGGGGACACATCAGGAAAGGAGGAGGGCAGGAGTGTCCCAGAACAGACAAGACCAACACTGAAAATAAAAAACACCAAGAAACCTGCTCCAGAGTATGGAGAACACCCTCCCTGTCCTGTGCTGAAAACACACCAAGGGGAGATGACTCATTCCATCAGACTGAAGCTGCCTCAGGAGGGCCACAGGTGCCTCCCCAGCCTCAGCACATGTGTGGTGTGTGCCCTTTGGATTTCTGGGACACCCACATAAGGCTGGAATTCATGACACAGGCACCCCAGGACACCCACACTCCCTGGAATAACACCAGACTTTACCCACCATCACTCCCTTGAGGTGATTCATCCATGTGGGAAGACTGCTCACCCCTCCCCTGGAGGAGAGATGACAAGTTCCTGAAGAAGTTTCTGAACAACTCAGTGCCTGGGGCAGGAGCCCTGGTCCTCCCTGGGAGCAGAGGAGGCACTGCAGCCTTCACAGAGGTTGGGGATGATGACCAGCACACTTGGAAGTTTCTCTCCAAGCAAGAGAGCCCAGCAGATAGTGATCCCAGTTGGACACAAGAGTGCATTAAATGAGAGGAGCCCACCCTGAGCAAGGGCAATGGCTTGGCTCCTCCATCACCTGCAGAGAGGGGTAACCCCCCACTACCCCAGCTAGGCTGCATAAATCACTGCCTGGGTGTGCCTGACCCTTTTTTCCCCTCTCTGAAGGAAGCCAATAGAACAACCTTGGCACTAGAGGCTTGACTTTTAGTTAGATCCTGTGAGACGAGCCGAATCTGGGACAGGCTGTCCAAATGGCAAGCAATTCATTATTTATGCACCAGGAAGGTGATGCCAGGGCTGCAAAGCATGAGGTTTACATAGCACAGAGCTGGACTGCTTCCAGGACAGTATTTTCTCATTTTACTCTGGTTCCCAGTGTTCCGCCTTTCACCCACATCCTTCCTAGTAGAACCATTTAACTGGATGATTGGCAGAGTATGGCTCCACAGGACAGGATGAGAAGGTATCAGCTTTGCTGCCAAAAAGGATGCCCCCTTCTTCCCGGTCTCTCCTCCTTCCTGCTGCTGTCTTCTGTTGGCTCTAGCTCAGAGCAAAGCCCTGCCTTGATGCACTAACACAACGGAAAACAGCAATCAGGCAAAAGAGGAATAAAAACAGCAAATAACTTTCTGGTATGTCATTGAACTGGCTCATGGCAGGTGAAGGGGGCCAAGGGCCAGTGCAATGCAGGGGACAATAGCCGGAGGAAGAGGGAGGCACAGGGCAGGACACAATCCCCCTCTGCCCTGGGAATGAGCCTTCAGGTGAGCTCTGCTGCCTTTGCTGTCACCAGCCCAAACTGCCCAACCAGCCAGCCCCTAATGAGCAGCCTGGCTGATGACTGTGTAGTTAATAGGTCTGGCAGGGAAGGCCAAGAGCAGCAGTGTCCTGGCTGTACCAGGCCAGGAGTCTGTACTGGGGAAGCAGAGGCTCACTGCCCTGCTCCTGCCGTGCAAACAAGCTCCTAAGAGATTTCCAGGCAGCACTCACCATCAATCTGCTCACAGCTCCTTCAGGAATGTGTCATTAAACCCTCAGACAAGGGGGATTCCAGCCTTGACTCAGGGTGACCTTAAGAAATTTTAAGAGGTCAGAAACTGAGTTCAGCTCCTTTGGCTACTAGAGCAGCAGCTCAGTGAAAAACATATTTTCTCTTCAGAGGGCTGTTGTGAACAACTCTGTGTTCCTGTTTCTGTCAGTGTGGGATTGGGCTTTCTTCAGGAAACATGAATAGATACAGCACTGATCTGAACCAACCCAATTTTTTTTCTGTAGATTTCTCATGTAATTATTTTTCTTTCCTTAACTTTATATTCTTTCTTCCCCACAGCATTTGTGAACACTCGTTTTTCCTCACTCAAGTAATGATCCCTTTTTGTGTTCTTTTTATTTCTCCCTGCTGAACATCAGGAGGCTTGTAGCTATATGCTACAACATTATTTGTTAATGGCAAGCTATCCCTCACCAATTACTTTGCTGGGATTTTACTACCTTGTCATTATTTTATCTCCAACAATCTGCTGCAGGTTTTGGGTGGAAAGAGAAGAAACAAAACTATAGCTATGCCCTGAAACTCCAACTACAGAAATGCAGAGCTATTCCCAACCAACACACTGCCATTTCTCCCCACAGCATTTTCCTCCCGTCACAGCTCGAGGACATCACTGCGAGAGCATGAGCAGGGAAATTGCAGCCCTGGAGATTGAGATACTCTATTTTAGGTTGCATTATTTGGAGTAACACTTGCCAAGGGCACTGAAGAGCATGTCAACTTAATTATGAAAGACGGGTCATTGATATAACTCGTAAGAAATAAATCAGGGAAGAGAGCATAGCATTCCAAAGAGCAGTATTTATCACCACACAAAAACATGCCATTATTTAGTACAATGACAACACGAATTTTGGAAGGCCACTGAGAACATCCCATCCTGGTGTTTCTATCACTCACTGTCTCAATCATTCCCTCCTGTTATCCCCCCTTCTCTCCTGTGCAAGGGTACCCAGTTTTGCACCACGTAGCATCCTGAGCACCAGCATCCATTCTGCAGAGCAGTCTTTTGGAATGCACTGACCTGTGTGCTTATCCTCACCACTGCTGAAGGTTCAAATACAGGAAGAAACTTTACCACAGCAAAATTCTAGGATTACATTCCTGAAGTCCCCTCTGTTATCCTGTGTCTTATTGTTAGGACAGCAGCCCATTTGCTGGGTGGTCTGAGCCTAAACCCACTTCCAAAGCCTACTCCCAGCTCCAAGAAACCATCTAATCCCTCAGTGTGCTCTCCTGTCTCTTCTTACACCCATATCCCCCTCTAGCACCTTCATCCCACTGCAGATGTTTTCATCAAACCCCCACTTAGAGGCTTATCAACAATGACAAGAAGCATAAAGACATAAGCTTCAACAGAAATCTCCTAGAAATATTTTAAATATTGTGAATATCCCTCAGGGAAAGCAAAATATTAAAGCAATGAAACTTCTCTGGTTTCAGCACCCTAATTGTGCAGAGCAGCCAGCCTTCACTGTGCTTCAGTGCTGAAAGTGTCCTTCCCTGCTCACTGAACTGCTGGGGGCTGCTAGCTCCATCTAGAAAAATTGCCTTAATCCCAGTTCCACTGAAGTGCCCTGCCCCAAACACAGCTGAGCTGCTCTTTCAAATTCTTCCAGCAAGTAGGCTGTAAACACTTCAGTCAAGGGAGGAATTCCCTTTGAATCTATACAGCCAATGACCATTTCTATCTTCAAAAGAGGAAAACATTGGAAGTGCATGGATGAGATGCAAGTTAGCAGAAGCCAGGTGCAGTGCAGTGCAGGACAATTGAAACTTGAGCAGACTGCACTAACCCCTGCTCAGCAGAGCCCCTCAGGCTGTGTTCAGTGTAGCTGTGCCAGGGAGGGACTCCCAGAAAGTGGCTGTGATGCTGTCATGGAATCTTGTAGAGGATAAAGGGTACAAAAGGCAAAGTTTTGTCCACATGTCAGATAGGGTATATAGCTGAAAGCTGCAGCCTGATGGCATGACACTGACTCTGTCTTCTTTTACACAGGAACCTCTTGCACTTCTCAGATGAAACTGCTCCTGCTTCTGACTCAGAGAGGAAACAAATATCTTCAATGAAGATTATGTTACTGTTTTCAGAGGCCTGCAAGCAAACCCTTTCTGAAGTACTTGATACACCATTTAAGTTTCTCAGAAAAATTTGTCCTAGCTGGAACAGGAATGATGTAAGAAGCCAGTTCTGCTGAAAGCTCTGGAGTTAATTGAAAATGCTGACTGCCCCACAGTCACTGAGCCACAGAAGTTAAGGCCCAGATCTGCAGCCTTCTCAGGGAAACAGGGGCTTTTATGAAAGTTTAATATTGAAATCTATAATTACATGCTTATTTAGAATCAAATTACTGAAGGCTCAGCCTCCTTTTGAAGGGCAGAGGCTTCTCATTGAAAGAGATAACCATGTGTTTCCCTACACTTTTGATGTTGAAAGCCATTCCAGAAAAATTCCAGGCAAAACTGAAAGTACAGCACTATGAAATTGCCCTCAAAGAAGCATTTATAGAGCTGCATATTTATTCTGACCATTTTGCTTCCTGAAATTCACACTTGTTCCCTCGTCATATGAGACTTTCAGAATGTTCCCTACAGATTTCACTAGTCTGGAAGCCTCACTTGCCTGCTGGGAGTTCTCAAAAATCAAGAGGCAGCAATTGGACTAGATGACTTATGGTGTCTTGCTTAATTTCATCCTGTAGGTGCCCCCAAAATTAAACAAAGCAAATGTGAACAAGTGAACAAAGAGGTTTACAAGTTCTGCAGGGTTTGCAAAACTCCTTTACAAGTTAGGTTTTTCCATTTAGTACCAAGCTGGAGTTATGGCTCTTTGCACCCTTGTGTCACATTCAAATGTGTGTGAGCTGTGTAAGGGAGACCCAGAGGGGCTGGGGTCTCAGTACTAGAGCCCAGTGCAGCACTGGGAGCCCCTGGAGAGGCAGCCCAGCTCCCCCAGCAGTGCTCAGAGTGCCAGCAGCAGGGATGTTTCTGTCTGGCTGTAATCAATACCTCTTCTATACTTATCACTAGCTCGGGTTTGAGCCAGCGCCGCTGCCACAACCCCTCCTTAACTCCATGGCCAGGCAGGGCTGGCATAGGAGCCAAGGCACCCAAAACAGAGAGAAAGCTCAGTCTCCTCCAGCACAAGGATGTGGGCTGGCACAGAGGTGACACAGACAGTCAGAGCTGGCTTTGTGCCCTGCAGCACCAGGCCCTGGGCAGGATGGTCTCATAACCCTGCAGAGCAAGGAGCTCCCAGGAGTGCTGCCTGGGAACTGCCAGGGGAGGTGGAGGGCTCCAGACCCAGCTTTAGGCAGAAGGTGAAGGAGGAAGCCACTCCATCCCACAGCATTCCCATTTGCTGCCAGGCCCCTCCACAGGCTGAATGTCCCAGCCATGCTGGCTGCTCAAACTGCAATATCTGGTTTATGCAGTAATAGCAAAGCAGACAAGGAACAAGAGAGATGATATAAAAGAAGAAGAAGGAATCAAATTAATTTGTTTTCTCTCCAAACTCAAGTAAGTACCTGAAAACATGTTATCAGTCGCTTATCTTCAGATATTTGGGGCTGGTTGTCTCCTAAGAACACCCTTTACCAAGCTCAAAAACTGCCGAAGGACTCAGAGGTGACCAAAGGCTCAGTTGTGACCCAAAGCAAAAGGGGGAAAAGTTTAAACCAGGGCATTTATGCAAATGCATCCCCAAACATTCAGTGTTTCTCATGGGGATAGAGCTCTCCTTCCCATTCCCTGTCTGAGCATTTCACCATAAAACCATGGGTTTTGTAGATCAGGCTGGGGGACCACATCTTGCTGCCCACAGAGGTGTTCCCCTACAAAGGTGGAAATCCCTGGTTTCAAGCCTTTCTCATCTGGTCTTCAGCTGCAGCTCTACACACACGAGCTCTGTGGCAGCCTTAAAACAGATGTAGCTCTGCTGCTGCCAAACAGGAAAATCCTCCCTTCACTGTTCACCCATTCCTCATTGACAGCTGAGAATTTTTTTAAGACATAAGTTGAACCCTATGTGATGAACCTAAGGACACAAATACATAAACTAGAGCAGCAAGAACTGATCAGAGATGAGACAGTGAAATGAACCATTTCCTTTCACAGGTTACTTTTTTCTTATCTGAAATTATTCCATACAGGCAAACACACTCCTCAGATGTGGCTCCATCCCACTGGCTCAGGACCTGCATGCAAACAGAGGAATATGCACAACTGCTTTTTAAAACTACTCTCCATAAAAATAACTTCTGTGTGCTTACCTATTTCCCTTTGTTCCCTGGGTAGGCTGATAGCTCTTACTGAGTGTTAACATCCATAATGCTGATAATGAGTTTGTCTAAATATATAATAGCTGTAGAAGTACCAGCAGTGCTATCAGTAGTGATTCATTGTTTGCAAGAAAATTTAAGGCATCTCTGGCACGTCCCTGCTTGGAACAAACATGGCAATCAGCAGTTTTCACTTAGATCAGAGTAGAAAATAGATGTTGAAATGTGCTGTCATGTTGCTTTGCTGGCTTGAACAAAACTGTATTTCATTTCTTTTAAAATTCAACTGTCAAGGATCATAAATTCTTTCCAAATGTAGGATTTTTGCTTTGCTTTCTTAAAAAGTAATTTCAGTTCATTTCCATACTCCCCACCACAAATCTTGATCTTTCTTATACTGGCACAAGCCCCAGTCAAAAATGAGACATTCCCATACTCTATGAGAATAAAAAGGAACAGTCCTCGACTCCCAGGAGTTTGTCAAGGAAATTAATTTATGCCCTTTTATTCAGAAATATCAGAACTATCATCTGGTCACTACCTCAGGCCCCAGAGCCAGCAACAGGTGACTCAGGACAGGTTTTAGCTCAACCAGAAGATTCACAGCTGGGAAAGTGGGTCTCACACACAGACTAATCAAATTCCCATGAAAGTCTCTAACCATGAATCAGGAGCTGTCACCTTGCTCTGGATCCAGACTTCAGGAAGGATAAATACCAGGTTCTCTAACTTGAAGAGTTCATGTATTTAAAGTCTGATGAGCAGAAATGCTGAAAAACAAAATTTGTGTACTGCAGGAAGTTAAATGATGAGTTTGTTTTGTCTTGGTGAAAAGAACAATTATATTTTTCATTAAATGAAATAGTAAAATAATATGTAGGTAATTATTTTGACAATCACCACAGCTAAAGAAGGCAGCAAAATTAATTATTTCGGTCTCAAAATGCCATAGTAATAGACCACAAAAAGCATCAGTGTGATGCTATGAAATATTTTAATTCAAATTAATTGCTATTTTGGACTAAAGGGAGATTTTTGATTAGCTTATTCCTCACATCACAAAAGCCTACAACTATTTTTTCATTAAATGCTTATAAAATATTGGAGACTAGTTTACATCCTAGAACAATTAAGGGCTTCTATAAAAATGATATTTAAAGTAGCACTTCTGTTCAATGACATAGCTTACTTGCACTTGGACTAAGAAAGAAATAAGAAAACTGCAGACAAAAGGATTCTTGGTGGGATTTTGCCTACAAGGCCCTCCTTTCCATTAATTAGAACAGCTTTTGAATAGTTTTTAAAACTGTTGTTTTGTTTAAAAGAATTTCTGAATCAAAACATGAGATGAATTTTGGGAGCACATAGGGCACCCAGGTCCAGGCTCCTCAGCAGTGGAAGGACACAGAGCTGTGGGAGTGAATCCAGAGCAGGTCACGGACCTGCTCCAGGGCTGGAGCCCCTCTGCTCTGGAGCCAGGCTGAGACACCTGGGGGTGCTCACATGGAGAGGAAAAAGCTCCAGGGAGAGCTCAGAGCCCCTCCCAGGGCCTAAAGGGGCTCCAGGAGAGCTGGAGAGGGACTGGGAACAAGGGATGGAGAGACAGGACATGGGAATGGCTTCCCAGTGCCAGAGGGCAGGGCTGGACGGGATATTGGGTAGAAATTGTTCCCTGGGAAGGTGGGCAGGCCCTGGCACAGGGTGCCCAGAGCAGCTGTGGGTTTGCCTGCTACAAAACCACCTCATTCCAGATTACATTAAAACTATAATTTAATCTTCATGTTTTCATACAAGGCCCAGATCTGCTAAAGAGACACACTTATGAAAGTTTTGTCCATGCTGAAATTCTAATTATGTGCTGAAATCCTTATCTTACTAGAAATTCCATGTGGCTCACTCAGCATCCAACAGATTCTGTTAATCAGTCTTCCCAAGGAACCTGATGGTGAAGTTCAACCTAGATTTTCTTACAATTTGTGTTTCCTGGATCATTTGCAGTAATGATTTTGCTTCTCCTATTACTTTTAATTATTGTAAATTGTCTCTTCTTAACTCAGGTGTTTTTATGTTATGACAATTGTGGAAAGGCACATGCCCTGGAATATGTCATATGGGAAAGAAGAATCTTATTATCCAGTGCTGCCATACAGCTAAGAACATGTGGACTTTGTAAATTATGGAAGGAAACTGAGCAGTGCATCTGCACTTCATATTCCTGGGAAGGCAAGGCATCTCCAGTAATATTAAAGGAACCACTAAAACAGGAACCAAAAATCCTGGCCAGTCAGAGCTCATCACCCAGCAACAATCACAGTTCCAGTTCCCTTGGAATCCCTTGGACTACCACCTACACATACTTTCACCATGCCTCTGAAATTCCATCCTGCCACTTCTAAGCAGCCATGTCACCAGAAAAAGCACAAAAAAGATGAAAAATGGTTAAGACCGCTTTCAGCTCTGTGTTGAGAATACACTGTAATAACCACCCCATCAGTCCTAGAAGATGCAGAAGATTAAAGGAAGCTATGGTATACAGCCACAGAGTCACCAGATCTTCTGAGTTGGAAGGGCCCCACAAGCATCATCAAGTCCAGCTCTTAAATAAATGACTTGTACAGAGATCAAATCCAAGGCCTTGGTGTTACCAGCACCATACTCTGAACAACTGAGCTCATCCCAGACTTATTTGCTCTGCTGAGCCAAATTACAACTACTCCTGGAAGTACAGAAATAGCAGCAAGGCTAGCTAGGAAATATAGATCATGAAAGGGTTTGTTTTTTTNATGCTCTGACCAGCTGAGCTCATCCCAGACTTAGTACAGAAATGCCAGCAAGGCTAGCTACGAAATATAGATCATGAAAGGGTTTGTTTTTTTGGTTGGTTTTTTTTTGTTGTTGTTGTTGTTTTTTTGGTTTTTTTGTTGTTTTTTTTGGGGTTTTGTTTTTTTTTTTTTTTTTGGGGTTTTGTTTTTTTTTTTTTTTTTGGGGTTTTGTTTTTTTTTTTTTTTTTGGGGTTTTGTTTTTTTTTTTTTTTTTGGGGTTTTGTTTTTTTTTTTTTTTTTGGGGTTTTGTTTTTTTTTTTTTTTTTGGGGTTTTGTTTTTTTTTTTTTTTTTGGGGTTTTGTTTTTTTTTTTTTTTTTGGGGTTTTGGTTTTTTTTGTTTTTTTTTTGCTGGTTTTCTTCAGTTTCCCTAAGAAATACCAATGAGGAATTTTAAACTGAGCATACTTGGACTCCTTCCGTGCCACACTTCCCATGCACTCCTGGGCAGTGCTCACCTCAACACTTTTGGTTTTAGCTGACTAAAGGTTTACTGGGAACCTAAGGAAGGAATAATTACTCTTGTAAGGAACAGCTAGGTTTTAGCTGTCCTGGTTTTGAAAGGACAGGTATCTGCCAGCAAAACTGGAAGTTCCCTTTGAATAGAGAGTGTAAACCCCTCCCTCAAATTGTTATAATTTTGCAATNTTTATCTAGGTAGGGATGCTTGGGTCCCTCCCAGCTGGGCAGAGCATCTCACAATGGGATGATGTAATGTGTCAGGTCATTAGTGAGTGTTAATGGCCCATTATCAGAAGATATCATCCCCAAAATTCGTGCTTGGCCACCCTATTGTTTTGGTTAAGCACCCAGCAATTAGTTACCTAGCAACCTAAGGGAAAGAATTCAACTAATACAATAGAAACAATACCCAACCTCCAACATTAGGGAAAAACAAATTTCTGCTCAAACAGTGCAGATGCAAGGATCACCCTGTATCCAGAAAAAAAGCCCATCTGCATTTCACTCTGGTAAAGAAAACAGAGGGAGGGAAGCCATGTGCTGGCACATTGGGGTGTTTTATTGCAGAAAGGCCGTCAGGAGACGCCAAACTCCAAAAGATGGTTACAAGGCACAGCTAAGCTCAGTGATTCCCAAGAAACTTTCCCAAACCTGACAGTCTACATCATGTAGGGAAGCAGAGAGACATTTCTGTGAAGATACAGGGGTAGTTCCAGTCAGTGTATTGAAGGATCTGTATGTCCCAACAACAACAGCTTGGATCTTTATGGCAAAGGACAATAAAATAAAATTCCAATTTAGATAAAGTATGTGGAAAGTGGTGAAATCAGATTTGTACAGACACACAGAAGATATTTTATATACATGTTGCCCTGCCTAGACACACATCTCTTTGTACACACACACTTCATTCTACAGATTAACTTTTCTTGGATTTCTCATAATGTAGATTTTGTTTCCATTGTGACAGATATCTAGGCAAAATTATATATCAGGAGTTTGTTTGGATATATGTCAGGAAAGGAAGCCATGAAATATCACACTTTCACATGAGACTGAAGTTTTAATTTTTTGCCAGTTCTGAACTGCAACACCCAACTTTGCAAACACAAACACATTCAACTGTTTGTATGTCCCCAATATGAGGGACAGGAACAGCTTCTGCAGAGCGCTTTGTGCTTTCCCAAACAACCTTTCAAGATTAGCTTTTTTCATCCATCAGTCCTTGCTTCATTGTTATCTTTTACAGCTCCCATCCTGCCAGTTTCTGCAGCTTTCTCATTGACCAGGGCTCCCATGATAGCTCATCTTTCTTCATTAACTCTGCCAACTCTCAGTGTAATTCCCATTGAGAACTGAACATAATCTATGCAGTTATGATTTAATTCTGTTTTCACTTACAGTTCCTGACAGTACAGAAGTCCCTCAGGTTCATTTGTGAGAACAGAACAAAGCCAACCACCAGGTGCACATAAGTATTTCTCTCATAGGACTCTCCAGGACTGCTGAATCCCAGCTGTGCTTGCCAGTCTCAAACAAAATACCTTGCTGGGTTGTTGTGTCACAAGAGGAGCTGGTGAGCCACAAACACAGCCCAGGCACACAGCAGACAGCTCCTCTTTGGGGTCCCCACACCAGCCACTAGAACAGATCTGCAGAACAGTTCCAAACCCCTGTCCAGCCCCAGCAAGCACAATTCTGCCAATAATATACCAAACTTCTCATCCTTGCTATCTTCCAGAGACATCTGGGTTTGCCCAGATGAGGGAGGGGGCAACAGAAAAATTTGGAAATTTTGATAGATTTTCATTTGGCCTTAAACTGAGATGAAAGGCTGAAGGGCTTTCTAGTCATTTCAGTGCTGCTAAGGAACACTAGAGGATTTGAGGGTTGGAGAATGGTTTTGTATGGAACTGTCTCATAATCTGAATTCTTAGAGCTTTCTGAGAAAGGAACTGAAACTCAAATCATCTACACAGAAATATTCCTTTGCATTCCACTCCCTGCATTACAGCCTTTTGAAATTACTGGAATTAGCAGTGTGGATGTGTCTTGCCTTCTGAAGCAATGGAAACCAGTTACAATAATGCATTTACTAATTCCCAACATGGCATTGCTAATCCTGTTGAATTTTACCCTACCATGACAGAACTGCAGCAAATTAGTGTAAGAATACACTAATATTGCCATAAAATTAAAAAAAAAAAAGGGTTAAAAACAACTAATCAGTTTTATAAACCATTTCATTACTGATCAGTAGAGAGCTTCCCTGATGTGACACCGTTTGATAAAGCATTAACCCTTTCTCTGGGGATACCCCAATGCCAGTTTGCAGGTATTAGTAATTTTAATAATCTGACTAATCATCTATGCAGCAGTACTGATGAGATGTCAAAGATTGATTTATTTTGCATTCACTGGGCAAGTTCTGGATTGAATGACAATTGCTTAACGTAGTAATGGCTGGTTATTTCTGTTAGTATTTTGACTTTCTCACTATATTGCAGGCACCCATTTTCATTTTGCAGTTCCTTATAACACTGATCAGTAAATGAAACAGGAGAGCCATTCCCATTTCCCTCCTCTTTGAACTGTCCTCTAAAAGACATCAAGGAAGCTATAGAGCATGCTATTCAAATCCCACCAGTTATCGAAAAATAAAATTTAAGAAATAAAAGTGAAATTAAAGATAATAAAAAAATTACAGAACCTCAGAAGAAGCTACATTGGAAAACTTAGAGATCATCAGGTCCAAACTATAACCTAACACGTCTTTATTAGCTAAACTATGGCACTGAGTGCCTCATCAAGTGTTTTTGTTTTTGTTTTTTTTTTTTTTTAAACACATCCAGGAACAGTGACCCCACCACCCCGGCTGAATAATTCCAGTGCTCAATCACTCTTTCTATGAAGAAGTTTTCCCTAGTATCAAGCCTAAACTTCCCTGGCACAGCTTAAGGCTGTGTCCTCTTGTTCTGTCAGTTGCTGCCAAGAGAAAGAGACCAACCCCACCTGGCTACAGCCACCTTCCAGAGAGTTGTAGGAAATGATAAGGTCACCCCTGAGTCTCCTTTTCTCCAGGCTGAACAACCCCAGCTCCCTCAGTCCTTCCTCACAGAGTTTGTGTTCCCAGCCCCTCACCAGCCTCAGTGCCTCCTCTGGATGTGCTCAATGTCCTTCCAAACCTGAGGGGTTAGAACTGGACACAGCACTCCAGCTGTGGCCTCATCTGTGCCCAGTACAGGGCAGGAATGACCTCCCTGCTCCTGCTGGACACACCATTCCTGATCCAGGCTGTTGCAGCAGCTCTCCTATTATAAAAGAGTAAAAGTGACCCTCTAGGCACAGACTTCTTCCTTATCACAGCATGAAATGGGCCCTGGTTTATTCCCCTTCACAGCTCAGCCATCCTGACTCTGGCTGCAGCAGCTCCTGCTGTAGGTTTCCCTGGCAGCCTCTGACTGCTGGGAATTTCCTGCTGAGCTCTGCCTGCAGGGATCAGTTTGCAGCCTCTGACTGCAGCTTTTACCCAGCCAGGCTGTGCCTGCAGGTTCCAACAACAGCTCTGACTGCACACCCACACTGACCTCACTGCAGGAATTCTCTCCCCTCAGGATCCTGCTCCATGATTCTCTGCTTCATGCTCTTCAAGATTCCTCTTCCATGATGACCCTCACCTCACCCCCTCTTTTATCTCATTCATCCTCATTGGATACAGCTGTGACTCAACAGGGCAAGGCTGTATTGGGTAATTAACACAGCTGGTACTGATCAGGGGTAAGGTCACCTGTATTCCCTTCTTCTACACAGGCCAGGTGCCATTGGCCTTCCGGGCCACCAGGGCACACTGCTTGCTCATGTCCAGCTGCTCTCCCCCCTTTCTGCCTCGGCACTGTCCAGCCACTCTGTCCCCAGCCTGCAGCTCTGTTACTGTTTCCATTAGTATTCCAAGGCCTAAAGAGCTGACCTAAGTTTTGAGAAGTTGTTACAGCTGTTGTTCATGCAATGATTTTAAAAAATTGTCATCACTTGGAAAAAAAAATCTACTCACATATTTTAGTGCCTCGGTGTGGATCCGAATCTACAAAATTGGGGTTTTTTTATGCAAAACTCCCTGTGGGTTGGTCTCAGTTTTCCATGACCTCAATTACCTTTCTGGGTCTGCTCCCATGTTTTCTAATCTAAAGTTAGAGGTCTTGCTGGACTCTAGATGAGGGAACAGGATAGACCCAAGCCAGAAAAGCATCATTCACATGTTCACAAACTCACGAGGCCACTGCTCAGCAGTAAGCACCCAGCTGCAGACAGAAGGTTACAGGGATTACAGTGTGGAGCATGGAGTGGTGATCTAATGGGTGGGGGTGACCCAGAAACAGCACTGGACCAGCTCCAAAAGTCACATCCATGGAGAGTGAGGCCACCCAGAACGACAGTGACAATTCCACAGCATCGATCCTGGCCATACCCATGCAAGCTCCACCGAACTGGCATACCTGCTTATCTCTCTGGGGGAAGAAAATCTTTGTTGCAGAAGACTTTCTGAGCCCCTCTGTTCTCCCAAGAAAAAGAGCAGACTGAATGGGGATCAGGTAAGAATGTTCATCATTGACAGGTGGTGTCAAATATTTGAGGCTGTCAGTGAAGCAGAATGCTGTCCTGGGGCAGTCACAGTAAGGAAACAGGGACAGCTCTCTGCCGAGGAAAGATATCCCAGGTGTCTTTCAGCTCACTGGCCAAGTGGACTTGCTCTAAATTCACAAGGTAACCAGTCACACTGAAACAGAGAAAATCTCAACCATTGTGATACCAGTGTAACACTCAGTGTAAGACTGTCACACTGGTTAAGACCTGAGCCAGGCTCATTTCCACATTTGACTGCTGGGTCAGGATGGTGGCAATCTTACCCTAAGCCATTAAATGCATTAGTGCATAGTCTCCATAAATCCAGGATAAAACAGCATAAACCGCTCAGAAAACACCATAAAATGCTCAGAAGTGTCCTAAATATCTCGCCTTGAGCTTAGCTAACTGGATCAAAACTGAGGAATCTTCTGCCAGGAGTAAACCCCAGTAAATGAACAAGATCCTGCTGCAAATGAACTAATCTGAGCACTGAGCTTGGCTTCATAGTCTGAGGACAAAAATTATGTTGTGGGGGGAACCTAACAAAAATTTCTTGACTACACCAGCCATCTGACTGGTCCAGCAGTTTCCAAACCCATGAGGAGCTGGCTGGGATCTGCCAGGCCAGCTCTAGCTTTTTCCATGGGTTGGACTGGAGCAGTCTCTGTCTGCACAGCCTACACAGGCTCCACTGCTCCTTCCAGCAGTCCTGCAGCACAGAGGCATCCATCACTGCCAAACACAGCATTCCTGGTGGGCATGGTCCTTCCCACAGTAATGAGAGCCCTGGGAACAGCACTCCAAAGATTAGCTACGACCACTGTAAGAAGCATTTGTTTGAAAGGTTGATTTATTTGAAGGAACTCGAGCATGGGGACACTACAGAAGTGCAGCACAGCAGAGATGGGGTACTGCTGCCTGTGCTGTGCCACTTCCTGCATCCTGACCAGGAGGAGGAAGAGGAGCAGAAGAGACAACACCTGAAGATGCTTTCCTGTCCCATGTGGCTGCATTCCCCCTGCCAAAAAGCACCCATGGAATCACACTGGGAATTTCATTCTAGGCAGAAGGTAATGCCAAGGAGAGGGGTTTATTTCCTGGCAGCTCTAATATACAAGAGACTCACATGAATACTGTTCCTGTCTGGATTATTTGCAGCCCAGAGTAGACTTGGCTGTCTTCCATCTAATACAAAGTTTCTGAGTAATTTGTTGTAAGACAAAGTGATTTCATAGCCTGCATCAAGCCTTTGCAAATCTGAATCAGCATTTGAGGGAAGCTGTTATCAGAACAGAGGCAGTACATACCTACTTATCTGCAAATGTTTCATGTAAGAACATTTTCTCCTATACCACAGATTCCAAATAAGTATCTTTTTAAAATTTATTTATATGAGCAGGAGTTAATATTTTTTTATTACCAAAACAATTTTTGATGCTGATGAAGTCAGATTAACTCAAAAGTGGTTTCATGAATAATCACCATCAACAGTTTGAATAATTTCACTGAATAAAACCCTCATCCTTCATAAACTCTTGGTATTTAATTAAGATGCAAGTGATAGGAAAAGTCCAATGTCCATTGGAAGTGGTACTATGCAAACAATGCAAGTGAATGGCTTGGTCTTTCAAAGAAAAATTAAGACAGAATATATTTCAAAACAGCAAAAAACCTCTGGAATTTGGAGAAGAGTCACTTAAGGAACACCAGCTGGAATGCCTCTGGGGTAGAGCAAAGCCATGGCCCTACCAGAGAGATTTCCAACAAACTGCAGAGCATGTGCTAAATTATTATACAAGAATTAAAAATATATCACCTCTACCTGGTAAGGGGTAGGAGGGTAGACTCCCAATGGGAAATTTCTTACCCAGAAAAAGGAATTTGATCATGCAAAGTATCAGCAAACCAGGAAGGAAAGCACAGCAGCTTGCCCAGTTTGTTGATGTACAGGTTTGCCAAGGAAACTAAAATAAAAAATTCCATTGGAGAGAATATCCATCTTTGTAACGTGTCACTTATGGCAATCTGAGAAATAAAGAACACCAAACTTCCATGTGCAGTATAATTAGAAAAAAGAGACGTAAAGGCAAAAGTAAAGGGTCATTTATTAATATAATTGTCTAAAAGGGGATTTCCAGGTATAAAATGCTAGGCTGCACATTTTGAAATGTTCACTTTCTGCAGTAATTTTCACTCAACACAACCTCTAGTGATACAATAAAAAGACAGGAATGTGGATATTGATCTGTTTTCTGGGGAATGTTTATCAGAAGCCTCCAAGGAAAGGAAGTTTCTGTTCACTTCTGCTGCAGAACTTACAGATTGTGCAATTGGCATTAAAGAAGTTACCTGAGAATATCTTTGAAACAGAAGAAACCAAACTGTTGTGCTTTGAACTCACTTTAATTTCATAACTGGATAAGCAATAACTATCTGCCCATAAATAATGAAAGGTAACAACAGTGTTAATGCTACTAGGAATAAACTTTTGGGAGCATTCACACAGGGAGCAGTGAAAATCCATTTAAAGGTTTGCACAAATATCGAAAGAAAATATTAAGTTATTGCTAAGCCTCCATTCTGCCTAGGCCGTTAAGGAACAGCTCTTTCCTTAGTCAAGAATTAACATTTAAAACAACTGAAGAAAAACAACATGAAGAAAATACATTAAAATAAGATTGCCAAATCTGATATGTTTTACCCTCTGTGCCTACCAACAAATGAAAACTGTAACAATACTTAAATATAAAGTTAGTCATTTTATGAGGTCTTTCAGTATCAAGACACATTAAGGAATCGAACGAAGGTGGGATATTTCTTAGCTAAATACCTGGCAAGCTTCTGGCTGTGATTTTCTGTCACTAGTGGTGTGATATTATTCACTGAGAACCCACTGAAGCTCCTTACAACACATTCCTGATGAACCAATGCCCCAGCACCAAAGAGCACCATGTTATTTCCAGTGGACAAGGGAACATTAAAGTAAAGAGGAAACTGTCTGTATCATAAGGAATGAAGGCCTGAAATCTTGACATGCTGATACAGAAAACAAATGACCTATCAAGTGTGGTATTAAATATAAAGGATATTCTGAGTGTAGACAATGATTAGGCTTAGAATTCCTGAAGGTCCTGTGCTTTTAAGAGCCTTCCTACCACCCAAGTTAATCAAATTACTGACTTAATTGACATAAATCATGCTAATTAGAAACAGCATTTCTTAAAAAGCCAAAAAGATGAGAAATTATAGAAGATAAAGACTTTCTCTCGCTGTGACCATCTAAAATTAGCAGCACTACAAAATGATATCTATAAATTAAGGCACGTTTACCTTAGTGACAGAACAGTAAGATAAAGAATCTGCCAAACAGTCACCCATGTGTGCAAACCCTTATTCATACTTAAATTCCTGTCTGCAGCTGCATAACCAATTTTGGGGGGAGGCAAAGTTGAACACAGATGCATTATTGATTTCCAGGAAATATAGAGAGACATCCCAAAGAACAAATTCCCTTTGTGTTCATATTTACAACCATTAGAATTTTAAGCAGGCTCTCGTTTATCAGGTTGTCCTAGAGTGATGTTGCTAATTTACTTGCTGTGTACTACCTAGGTAACAGTGTCACTGAAGTATTGGGATGAATACCATATGATCCACAGGGTCCAGCCTGTTTGGATTTATGGCTATAATAAATAGCAAGACACAGCACATTCCAGAGTGTCTTGTAAGTCAAAAGGGTTTTAATAAATGAATTAAAATAATATAGAAACAAAAGATATAAGCTGTGCACGGTGTGGGCAAGTCCCACACCTCGTATAACACCTAGAAAATGCCCTCGGTTCTATTGTTCTGTCCCTTTTTCTAGTCAATGTCCAAGGATGGTTCTATTTGAAAATTCCCAATAGGAAATCTTACAGGGCTTGACTGACAGGTGAAAGGTCCAAGAGGTGTTTCTCCCTTGGCACTCAGCCAACCACAGAGGGACATGTACAGAACCTTCCAGGCGAATCTCCTAATAAGTAAAGCAGTAAACTGAAACCTTTTCCTTATATAAAAACACCTTCTCACATATGGGGAGTGCATTACTACACTGAAGATCTTTCAAACACATTACATAGAGGCACCATTTTCTTTTCCTGGACAGGGATTTTTGAATTTCGCTTCACCCTGGGAGTTGGGGTGCTGAATGAGGTACAGACACCCTGCAGCCTCTCACCCTGCTCAAGGGCTGGCAGGCCAGAGGTTAGGGACAGCTCTGGCAGGCATAGCCAGCACCCAAGGAGCCAAGTTCTGGCAAAGAGCTGTATGAGAAATGACAGTGAGGTGGGGCTTCTTCCTCCTCCTTTCCCTCTTTTGGCCTGGGAGCTGCATTTGCATTCACATGGAGTGCAAATGTTCTCAGAATAGATGTCTCGGATTGCAGCAGGGCCACAACACTGTGCTGTTTCTGCATCACTGGTACCTGTGGCATTTAATGCTGAGACAATGTCATCTGAAAAGGCACATTTCCCTGAAATGGTGTGTTAAACAGATCCTTTTAATTGGCTGTAGCGTCATGCTGCTGCATTTGTTAGTTTAAGATCTCCATTCCAGGGCCCGATAAAGAGGCCTCATTGAGAGGCAGAGCAGGCCTCGCTCCCAAGGCTGAGCAGCCAGCAGGTAAGTAGGGTATTTTAGAAATATGTGATGACACCTAGAAAAATAAGGATATTTTATCAGCCAGTGCCTATCTAATTCAAGGACAGAGATCAATATCAAGCTACTGTTGCCTCATCCATCTTCTGACTAGGCTGCTTTAACACCACATTCCCTCTTCTCTCCTCCAGAAAGATCTAAACTTTTTGTAGTCCTTACACGATGAAGACTACATTTTGCACCAAGAGATAAATTTATTAATTTATTGACAATGAGATTATTGCTTTGTCAAACTTGGTTTACTGGTTACACTGTAGGATGAAAACACCCTTCCCTGTATGGTGATCCTGGCAGCCAAGCATCTCTGATCCTCTGAAGGGGAACCACAGCCAATTCCATTCTGCAGCAGCAGCTCCAGAGGGCCACCCTCAAACTTCCAAACTGCTGAAAGACTTCCATTGGCTGCAAATGAGAACTCACATGTTTCCATCTCATCCCAGGCTCAGCTCTTGGCATTCTGCACTACTGCAGAGAGTCTTTGGTGGAGATTTATTTCCTGCCTCAGCCTGCAGGTTGGACAGCTCCTCCATTCTCATCTAACCCCTGTTTTCTCTCTTATCCTCATGGAAGGGTTGAGGGGGGAGAAGGGAACAGGGGCTCCCCAGTCAGTAAATGCAGAAGGAGGGAATTACCTCTTCTGTGGAGGCAGCTGGATCAATACAAAATCTTCCTGAGAGCACAATAAGGGTAAAAGAGTTAATTCCCTTGGATTTTGTTTGATGCACTTTGTCTGGAACTTACACATCGTGATAAGCAGAAGCATGGAGAAAACAATAAAAAACCTGGAGTAAAAGCAAAGAAAGGGAAGAAAGAGAACTCACTGCTAGTGCAAAGAGGCTGAAAATTCTGAACAAATCAGCCAATTTCTAAATTATGGCTGTTCTGCTCAGAGAGCATTACACTGCATCAAAGATATACAGGACTAGGTTATTGATTTCCTTATCAAAGAAGAACCAACACCTGAAACATTAAGTTTTTACTACCAAAGAGTACATCCTCTCTTTATATATATATATATAATATATATATATACACACACACACATATATATAAAAATATATATAAAAAGAAAACACACGTACATCATAGACATATATGGAGAAATTATATAGCAGGCTTGCAAACACAGGGCTGAAAAGGCAGGACTTGGGCACCTTTAGGAAACCTTCATGGGATTTATTTTGGTGTTTGCTCTGCTTGTCATGCTTCCAGAGGAACTCCACATGCCCACTCAGAAAGACCAGTCCTGTTTTTACCCTTCACTCCCCTATAAACTGCTACATCAACAAACAATGGCTACACATCAGCAATTAAAAATCATCAAAAGTTTACCCTTTGCCACGACACATAGTCCCTGAGTCTTCCCATCCACTTTAGTGTTCTTCCAAGGCTTTCCATTGATGGCATCTCCTCTATCCTGTTTCCTACAGCCAGATTCTACAAGCTTCCTCAATTTTGTTGTTTCTCCATATGAAGGGAAGAAGGGAAAGCACACACTTCCAAACTTTAGCATTGTGGTCAAGCTCTTCCTTGTTTACCCTGAGTTATAAATAGCTTGTACAGATCCAAACACATCAATTTTGTCTTAGTTGGTTACACATGAATCAAGCTCAATCAGTTCTCTCTCCTACTGAACTCCAAGGTATTGATTGGTCTATTTTATTATGAGCAAAAGTGCCACAAATCTGGTAAAAGTTGCTACAAGTATTATTAATAATAATTCATTCTGTTGTTTCCACCATTGTATTTCAAACAACTTTCCCATTGCTATTTCTTCTTGAGAAAAGTGGGCAAGTTGTTCTATTAACTTAAAACTCCATCTCTAGCTCATGCTTAGCCTGGAACTCTGTGTTATTTATTGGACATTTAGCTCAAGTAATTGAGTACAAAAAGTGTTTTACAGAACCTTATTGCCACATGTGAAAGATAATAGTGAAATCCTCATTGCTTTCAGGTGGAATTAACCACTATTCGAATCATTTATGTCAAAGGGTACCATTTGTAAGGTACAGTAAAATGTGATATACACCAAGTTAATCAGCAGCCTGCAGATCAAAAAATGCTGTAAACTGAAATCCAATCACTGCAGAAATTGGAAATTAATTTCACAAAAATCTTGCTCAGGAAGCAGTATTTTGGAATTTTACCTTATTGCTGAGGATTCACTATCACCTGCCTTTACCTTTAGTTTTTTCAGTTCTACTTTACTCTGCAAGCAGATATATTCATGTAACACCAGCTGTGGCTGCTACTCTCTCCTTACCTTCCTGCCTGCCTTCAGTGCAGGCTCCCCTCAAAGTTCAAAGGCCTAGGAAAAGCCCTCTGGATAAAACACATCTCTTGACACTAAACAGATGGTAATTGTAAATGCTGGTCTTGGAGATGAACAAAGTCTGAAGAAAACAGAATTATTGGAGCAACCAAGCCTTGGGATCTCAATGTCTGTTTAAGATCAGCTAATGGCAGTAGGTAGTGTCACTGCATGGGAAAGAAGTGGAAAAGTACCTAGGGGTTACAGGGATCTTCTTTCAGCTCCCAAAATAGAAGCCTTAAGGATCTGATTCACAAACAATCTGCCTTGGGGACATATGGTGAAGAATGGGAAAAGGAAGGGAGGAAGCAGCAGAACCAGGACAGCTCTACTGGACTTCCTCAGATCACAGGTAAAGCCATCAATTCCTCAGTTATGGAAGATATTCCTCTATATGCAAGATTGAGGCACTGAGGGAAGGAAGTGAGCAGCAAGCACCACTCTGGAAAGTGGAGATCAGCTCGGGGAGAACATCCACCTGGAGGAAAGCTTCCTGCCACAGAGGAACATCAAGGACAGCTCTTAATCCCAGAGCCAGGCTGCCAGTGCATGCACTTAAAGGAGGCAGTACAACTCCAGGGGTTTGGGGTGACAGATCAAAGAGGCAAAATGCAGTTCTCAAGCTCCAGGAGGACCACTAATGTAGCTTATGGAAGTAGGGCTGCATGTGTCCTGCTGAGACATAAGGCAGGTTGGCAACAGCCTCAGCCTCCTCCTGATCCTGAAGGAGGAGCAGCTCTGGGAGTCTCTAGTTCTGCCAGCTGGAGAAGGCAAGGAGAAGAGGCAGCCCCAGTTGTGAAGATGGCTGCCTGCTTGTCCCAGGAGAAATCCTCTTCCACACCCTGCAGAGGCTAGAGCCCAACCTGGGCTGGCTAAGGGCTGTGACTGAAGGTGTCTTCAGAGTTTGCTGAAGGAGCAAAGGACAACTGCAGGGAAGGAAGAGGACATGGGGAAGGAAAAAACTATAGAAACAAGAGGAGGGAAAAGGAAGTGGTCCAGAATGGTCAATGTTGTTTTGAAAATTCTAAAATACAAATTTGACAGTCCCAAACACTCCGCATTTCTTCCATTTTTGCAATATACCAAAGGAGAGCACACTGACCTGGTTTGGCTGATTTGCACTTACATTTTCTTGCCTTATCACAATTTTGAAATTTTTAATATCTACCTCACAAGATAGAAATATAGGATAGAAAACATGGTCTCATTTTGGCACATGACATTTTATCCAGCAGACTGATCATGGGGTCCAAGTATAATTTTCCAGTTACTCTTTTTTTTTTTCCATGGTTCTAATTTTCCCAGTGTAACTTATTATTATCACTGACTCATGATAATGGAGCAGCTAGATGGTAGAGTGTGGATAATTCTCCTTTATATCTTGTTGAGAAAATGGTATTTTCTTTCCTTGAGGCTTGACTTCTCTTTCTTTCACACCCACACAAACACAGACAGGTTGGTCTGCAATGAAAGCGTTCAGTCTCTGTTCTGCAAATGAACCATAAACCCACAGTCCAAACCCACACAGAGCAACTTGCTAAATCCCACAGTTCCTAACTGGGCCACACTCCCAGCTTTTGAAGCCAACAGAAGCTTCCCCAAATGAAGCCAGATCTTTGCCCAAGTTCTCACTGATAATTCAGGGAAGCAATCCCATTATTGGAGCTCACTGCTCTGTGCTGTGGCAGCAAGTCTGGAAGCTGTGGGGCAGGGGCAGAGGGTCCTTGTAAAATAGTCACACTGTCTGGCTGTCCTGCTGATTTCCTCACTGGTAATTCATTGCTATCATCTGTTTCCTGGACTCATTTGCAGGCACCAGCTGTCAATGGGAGTTTTGAATTTAGCCATAGGAAACAAATGCATCTGGACAACAGATTTCTTACAGCTTTCTCTGGCATCCATCACAACACTTTTAGGGGATGAAAAATTATATCCAATTAGCCTCTCAGTATGCAATTCTTTCAAACATTTCACCTTGCAGGGATTTCCATCTTTTCCCCCATTTTCTTTCGTGCAATCAGTGAGATTCTCTACCCTTATAACCCCGTTTACCAGCGTTTCAGCTTAGGCTGACAGTTTTCAAATCAAATTCACAAAGCAAGGACAGACACCAGAACCAAATGACATACAGTTATCTCAGAGCTGTTCACAGCTTTCCAAAATATCCAGTTACCTTTCCTGTGTAACAGCATGCAAAGGTTCATTTTGATGTTCATAGAGCTGCCAGGATGCTCAGGAGCCACTGATGTTTATGGTCTGCACCACCTCACACATATAGATGGGGTTTCCAAGTGCTTTTTTGAGCAGGGGGATGTCACTAAAGAAATGTGCAGCCCTCGAGGCCACAGGCATCTCAAAAGTGTCCTGTTCTCAAGTGTTAAAGAGACCTCACGCAGGAAAACTTCCACTGATGTGCCCCCAGGTGTTCTCAAAATCAAGCTGCTCCTACCTTATGGGTCCCAGCATGGCTTAACACCTCATCTTGAACATACAAAATGAGCAGAAGCACCCCAAATCATAGCCAGCATGGCCGACTGATCACAGAGCAGCACCAGAGCTCTGCAGTGCTCAGCCAGTGCCCATCAACCTGCCCTTGGAACCTATTCCAAAATAAAATTAAAGATTTCATAGGAATCAGACATCAGAGAACTTCTGTGAAACCAAACAGTGCTTGCTACTGTTATTCTTGTGCACCCACATTTTCTGCAGGGTGAGCAGCAGATTTTACAGCCATCATCAGCAGAGCTTCATCCTTCCAGCTGGATTTTCTGACACATTCCAGATGCAGTTGCAGCACCCAGATGGTGATCTGGGTACATCAAAAGAATGTCCTGGCTTTTTAAACCAGGCAAAGCTGTAACTCCTCTTGCTCCAACTCTGTTCTAGTATGTCTGACAATGTTAGGCCAATGCCCCAAATCCTAAGATTTCCTCCAGACACACATCTATCTACCAACACACTCTGCCCATTGTATGGAATATCCCTCGCAGAGCTCAGACACTGCAAAGCTTAGTGCTGATGTCCTGGACTTGACCTGTCCAAGCTGACATCTGGACTTGTTCTCTGAGAGAAAATGGTCCTTTCCTACCTGAGATTAAATTAGGGGGGTTGGCTTCTTTCATTAGGTTTTAAATTGAGCTTTAAGCAGTGCAGCACCTCCTTCTCCACCCATTTAACAATCAGAGGACAGACAAACAAAAGCAAGAGCTTTTTGCATCTGAATCATTTTTATCTCCTGGCAAAGAAGCTTTGGCCCTCCAGATCCAAACTATTTTTCTGTGTTGGTATTACAAGTGGCCATAAACTATGTAAATTCCAATAGCGCACCCATGCTACAGAGAAGTGACCCAAAGGAAGGCAGTCTCCCTAAATCCAGCTGTGCATTAAGAGCTATGCCAAGTCTCCCTAAATCCAGCTGTGCATTAAGAGCTATCCCACAATGCAGCTCTGACAGGTCATCCTCATGATGTCCATGCAGCTCCTATATCTGCCAAGGATGAATTACAACCCACACTGTGATGTGCCCAGTGAGTGGCATTCTGATAACTCTGCTTTTTTCTTAAGGCTCCATATGCTTTGTGTTGCTCTAAGCAAGCTGCAATGTCCATGTTTTTAAATTAGGAAGAGATATTGAGAACAGCAAAATCTGAGATCTGGAAAACCATGATCTGAAAAGAGATGTTGAAGGAACTAGGGTTGCCTAGACTAAAGAACACCAAGGCAAGATCTTATAGAAAATGCAGCTGGTGAACAGGAAAGAATAAACCTTACTGTAGGTAGGACAAGAAGGAACAGTTTTGAAGTGGGACAAGGGAAATTTTAATCAGGTGTTAGGAAAATAAAACAAATTAACAAGATGGATAGTGAAAAACTGGCAAAGACTAGTTAGAGACTTATTTGAGACAGAGCAGCCAAGATAAGCACCAGGTGTGGGTGGGGGAAGCTGCCCGTCTGCCTGGCCAGCTCAGCTTTGATGGTATCCACACTTCTCTTATAAAAGGAGAGACAGATGAGAGGAGGCAAATAAAAAGGTCATACAATGACCATAAAGAGCACACACAATGCAGTCTGACAGCAAAACTACAGGGGAGTTCACTGTACAGATGCAAACATGCTCAGAAATGTAACTCTTAACTTTTCTGTACTGGAATTTGGATGGAAATGGCAGTTTGGTATTACATGCATGAGTACAGTTCCTCTGTGTCTCCTCTGGAAGCTTGTTATCAGCTGTATTATCTTTGCCTTCTGGTTAAGCTGTGTAGGGAGTTAATGTTGATATTTGAAAAATGAAACTACTGATAAAAGAGAAATCCAAATGTAAACACAATTGTATTGTCTAACCCACTCTTTTCATTATCTCATCTCTCAGTCTGCCTGACATTGGAATTCTGCCCCATACCCTTTACTGAGACAAGACTCTGCTTTGTCCTGAGCTTACTTGTGAGCTGAGGAATTCATTGCAGGCTCACAGTAAGATAAACCAAGATGGGCAGAAGCTCACTACTGCAAGAACTAGATGAGGTGTCTTTCTGAAGTACCTACATGTTTACAAGTGCACACAATCATTGATGTCTGCTAGGTACTGAGCAGACTATATACCCAAATCACATCCTTCTCTGAACCTCTGAAGCTTAAATACCTTTTTGAAATTTTATGCTACACATTTAATTTTAATCCTACCCAAATATCTCTGTTTAAGCATCTTTCATGCTTTAATTCCATTGACTTAGTTTTCCCTGACCTCTGCAGTGAGGATTTCATGAAGCTCAGGAGTAGTCTCTCCTGGTGATCATTCAAGGGTAGCACCTTGGAATGCCATAACCCTCAGATCACAAGGGTTGCAGTAATGTATTTTAGCACTGTGTGTTAATTTAACTCAAGTGACTTTCACACATGCAATTCCAAACTAACTGAAACATGGATTATTCCCCGTGCTTGCCTTCATCACTAATTAAGGGAAAACACACTGAACTTTATGTGTAGAGAACACTTTCCTCATCCCTACATTTAACTGACAGTCATGCTAATCTCAATTATTTCCTCCTGAGGCAAGAATAAACCATTTCTCCTGCTCAGTTACATGAAAGTATGATGGGTACTGGAACATCCCAAATCTGTGCCCTTTGAGCCAGCACTTAGTGATGCTGCCAGCAGGAGCTTCTCCCAGGAGCCAGTTCCAGAGGGCCCCCTGTGCCAAGCACCACCACCCCAGCACTCCTGGAGCCCCAGGACTCGCTCCAAAGGCTCCCTGCCTTGTAAGGACTGGTACAGATGGAGCCTGTACCAGGACATCATTTGTTAGTGTGAGAACTAAGGACAATGTAGCACTTCCAATGTAAAGAGTTTTTAATAAAATACAACAGAAGTCATTAACAACATCCATCTTCCTTCAGAAACATGACAGCACCTTTCATTTTACATTCCTTAATTTTGAGAACTTACTTTCTTTTTCATAAAAGAAAACTTATTTTGATTAGGCAGCACTGTCCATTGGGAACACATGGAGATAAATCAGCCTGGCTACCTTCATTTTTGTCTCAGCATCTCTTCACCAAAGTTGTATTTCCAATTAAAAAAAAAATAAAATAAAAAAATGGAGCTTACTAAATGCATAAAAACATGGGTTGGTATGGACATATTTTTAATTACTCTGAACTCTTGATTCCAAAGCCCATGGTTCCAATATGTCCTTAGGAGAAAAGGGGGGATTCAGTCAAGTATTAGAGGAAAAAACCTTGTGAAGGTTGGAGGGACAGAAAAAGGAAGCCTCTGACTTCTTGCCTGCTCCCAGGCAGCTGCACCCGAGGGTGACTGTGGGCCCCTTCCAGCTGCCACAGACTGTCCTGTTCTTGTTCTAGCCCTGACTCTCAAATCACAGTGAGGGAAACAGCACTTCACCTGGAAAGATGATATTTTACTTCATGCTTCTTTAAAAGCCAGATGTCCTCACCACTCTCTGATGAAGAAAATTCAGAAAAAACCTTAACCCTTGGCTGAGTCTGAACTTGGGGCAAAATAAACACAGATTTGTAGCTGCTTTCTCATGGAAATTACTTTCCCTTGCATATTCCCTGAAGTCATTTACAAAGTCTCATACAGTTTTGGCCCTTCTGTTAAAATTAGAGTGGCCCCAAAAGTTTCCCAATTCTTACCAACTTAGAGTTCTGGGTAAATGAAGTCCAGGACCCATCTGGAAATAAGTTACCTACATCAGCATGATGCCCTCCTTCTACAAAATTTCTAAAAATCAAGTTTTCCTATTATCCTGGGGTTAATTTCAGACAGCTGTTGCATAAGTACAGAAAGGAAAGTACAAGCATGCCTGGTTTAAAAAAATAAAAATAAAAATAAAAATAAAAATTTAAAAAAAAGGGTGGGGAGAAATGGAGAAAGGTAGAGGTTCAAGACTGGATTGTGGAGAACAGAACTGCCAGGGAAACGGAGAGAGACCCAGCCCAGCTCTGTCAGACATCAGCATCCCTGAGGAGCCCCTTTGGCCCTGTTTCTCAGCTGAAATCCAGTCCTTTCTGCTGACCTGAGCAACAAGCTGAATGAAATACGAGCTGCTCTCCCCTCAACAGGAAAGCTAAAGGTGATGATGCAGGCTCAGGTTTTGGCTTTATAGATATTTAAAGGATTCAAATAAAAGATTAAAAATAAAAGAGATTGATTTTTAAAAGTATCTGGTATTGTGCAAGATCTTTGGTAGTTCAGTGATCTTTTTACTGCCTTCTATCAGAGAACACACGCAGGGCATTTTCAATTACTTTAATTACGTGTCAGGGTTATTGATGCACTGAACCCTGCCAGACATTCCACAATATTATCTTTAATCGCTTTTCTTATCTGTGTTCCAAGGAAAACCGTTTTCACTTATTTTCCTGGATAAAAAGAGAATGAAATACGGCTTTTAGATTGAATTTTGAAAGATAAAAAGGTAAATTTTCGCACTCGTCGTAATAAAATATTTATCACACTGGCATTATTTACCTTTGTAAAGCTTTTATAAAATCTTTCTGGCATAACAACAGGACTAAAGTTCCCAGAACTTCTTTAATACTATACAAGGAGACCTTGAATCACAGAAATTCACACACCAAAGAAAACAGCAGTAACACTCTCTTGCTGCCCATCCAGATTATCTGCAGATGACATGGACCCAAAAAAACTGAGCTGGTTAAATTAACTTCCTTCCTATTTCTCCCTGCAAACCATCAAGACAAAAAAGGTCCTGAGGTGAGGTAATCAGTGCAGATCAGCACAGACCCACCAAGGCCACATTTTGGTCACTAAAATGCAGATACCTGATTGGCAGAGGGTCAACAGACAGGCAATATAGAACCACTGTACATTCAATTTATGCAACATGCTCTTGTCCAGTAAAATGTTTTACAGTGCTTATTGTACAACGACAAAGGTAAAACCTATTTTTGACTTCATGTAGAGCTCTAGGATGTCTTTCAAAAAAATCAAATTACTTCTACATCCTTCTGAGTCCAGCCACCTTCCAGGATCTCACCAGGGGGCAACACCAGCTCAAAAGAGGCAGAACCTACTATGAGCACACAGAACTTCTCCAGTTTCTGCTCTTCTCTTCAGCTGGGAAACCTGCTCTCTCTAAAATTTAGATAAAAATTTACATTTTACTAGGGAAACACCAAGCAGCCGAATGACACAGCCACATGTATGACACCCTGCTGCACAAAAATCCCCTAGTAGTGATATCTACCCCTGTAACAGCAAGAATCCAAAATTCTACCTCATTACCTACTCCTAAATTACTCTGCAGTGCTCGTGCTGTAATGGCCACAAACCATAATTCTGCTCCAAAACAGATTTTTTTCCTCTGTTAGGCTCAATACAATGATTAGATTTGTTCCAGTTTACAAGGGACAAAAGAAACAAAATGTCCACGGTTTCCTGTGTGGATCAGCTTAATTACAGATCCCTTGTTTTCATCAGCCTGTCAGCACCAGCAACCCACAGACCCCCACAGCCCTCCTGCAGCTGTGCTCCTGCAGATGTGCTCCTGCTAGTTGCCAGATGCAATTTTTGTGATTGCCTCTGTCCAGAGGTATGCTGCATTCCTAGGCATACAGTTAGGGGTATTTTCCTTTTTTCCAGGCTGTCTTGTTCATAATCTGATGAACACCCTTGCCCAGGCAGAGGGGAGAAGCTGGGAAACATTCCAGTCCTGATGACTGGGGAGCTCCCCAATACCTCGGGAGAAATGCTGCAGAAAAATAAAAATAAAAATAACCAGCCAGGAATTCTGTCTGAGATCACACTCCATCTCCCTTCAGGTCTATGTTCCCACCTGCAGGAATGTTAAACACAAAGCAACAAGAAAATTATCAAGTGGGAAAAAAGTACCAAATCCAAAAGAAAGCATACCTCAAAATTCTGCAGCACACTGCTGGATATTGAGTGCAGCTGAAGCAATGAGAAGGATACTCTAACATGCTGCATCATTCCTCAGATGCTGAGTATTGCAAAGGAGTGAGGAGAGAACAAATAAAAAGATCAGGAACAAAATGTTTCTCTGGACCTCTGTATTGGGTTTGCATGGCCAGATTTTTGGGTACAGGGGTGGTTTCTATGAGAAGCTGCCTGAAGCCACCCTGGTGTCTGATGAAGCCAACACAAACTGGCTCCAGGACAGACTCACTGCTGGCCAAAGCTGAGCCCAGCAGGGATGGCAGTGCCACCTCTGGGATAACAGAATTGAGAAGGGAAAAGTTACTGTGCAGGAGCAACAGCAGTGAAGAGAGGAGTGAGGTTGAGTGAGAGAACAGCTCTTCAGACACCCCAGGCACGGAGCAGGAGATGCCTCAGGCACCAGAGCAGAGGCTCCCCTGCAGCCTGGGATGTGGCACATGGTGAGGCAGGTGTGGCCCTGCAGCCCCTGGAGGAGAGCACACTGGAGCAGGGGGATGCCCAAAAGGGGCTGTGACCCCGTGTGAAGCCTGTTCCCGAAGGACTACATCCCAAGGGAGTGATCCACACTGGAGCAGTTCACTGCAGCCCCTGGGAAGGACTCAGGTTGAAGAAATTCGTGGAGAACTGGCTCCCATGGGAGGGACCCTATGCTGGAGTAGGGGCAGAGTGGGAGGGGTTCTCTGACTGAGGAAGAAGAGGTGGCAGAGACAACACAGGACAGACTGACCCCAGCCCCCATTCCCTGTGCTCCTGCACTGCTGTCAGGAGAAACTGGGAGTGATGTTGAGCCTGGGAAGACGGGAGAGTAGGGGGAAAGGTGTCAGGATATGAGTTTTTATTTCTCATTATCCTACTCTGATTTGATTGGTAACAAACTGATTTCCCCAGGGGAAGTCTGTTCTGCCCTGACAGTAACTGTGAGAGCCTCTCCCTGCTTTATCCCGACCCACAAACGTTTTGCTATTATTTCCTCTCCTGCCCAGCTGAGGAGAGCAGCTCAGAGTGGCTCTGGTGGGCACCTGGCACTCGGCCAGGGTCACCCCACCACAGCTGCCCCAGTGCTCTGAATGATTTCTCATTTTCACATTACAGCACCACAGCTTCGAAGAAGAAAACCCAAAAAATTAATTGCCAAGACTAATGTGTGCCTAGCAGTGGGAATTTTCTCATTAACATTTCTTTTTGTTAACAAACAAGTTCTTATCTTTTCTAATGGCTTTTTAAGTACCATCAGTGAGGACACTGCCACCCATCCTGAAGCCATCCCAGTCCCCGACTGGCTGGTGATCTCACAAGATTTTATAGGTAGCTCGTGTATCTTTAAACAGAAGGAGCTTTTGAACACAGCACAGTGCAGGGAAGGAAGAGATATCCACACATTTCACAATCCTCACCAATCTTTCCCCTTCAACAGCAATATAATTTCCATTTCATTTACAGAACAGCAATTCCCACCCACACTTTATTAATTGTCAAAATAGAAAAGGATTGCGTGATGCAGCTGTAAAGAAGGTGGAACAGAAGCAGAGAAGGTGGAACAGAAGGCAGTGCCATGAACAGAAACTCAGGTCCAGTGTAATTAAACATGTGACCTCAAGAAAAAGGCTAGACTGGCTCTGCAGACTGCATTTTGATTCTGGAGTCATACACACACTTCATTTGCAAAGATATCTTGTAAATAGGTTAAATCCTGTAAATTTCAGAAAAAAAGAGCAGAGAAGGTGGCAGAGACACAGTTCTGTATCACCTAGTTTGCAAGAAAACATCAAAACAAAAAAATACAGTTATATTCATGTACATGCCTCTCTTTCCCCACAAAACCACCTAACCAGTATGTCTATGGTAACACACTGGTGTAAAAACAAAATAATTATTTTTAAAAGATTTGTATTTCCAGAAGCTTTTGGTCATTGTTTCCTCACAGTTATCAAACCTCACCATGGTAATCTGAATTCTCCAGGGAGCGATCGACACTTAACTGCAGCTGTAGTTTGCATTTCAGACTGAGCTGGCAAAGTAAGGACCTCTTGATCACATTCATTTTCTAATTAAGAAAAAATGATAAGCAGATGTAGGAGAGAGGGAAAAAGAAAACAAACATCAAACCCAAAAAATCCCCTTGAACTAGAAAACATGTACTTTCACTTGGGAGCTGAGCAATTGCATTATGAAAGAAAGCAACAACAAAAAATGGGTAATGGAAGATTAGCAAGGGAAATAATTATGTCAATAAATACGCAGTGAACAATTGATTGACACAACAGTAAAGATTCGCCCGAGAGATGTAACATGAGAAACTTGCCTCCAAAGCAAACAAACATCAGCATTTTGTGATAGAAAGTGTAAAATCTTTCCCAAAAGACTATTAAACATGTAAAAAACTGCAAGCTAGTTTGCAAGAGCAGTTTTGCACATGTTTAGCTTATTTCTAATCGAGTGCAATACTTAACTACAGACTTCAAAATAATTCACTTCAGGCTTTCTACTCCTCAGATAAGACAATTATTGAGCATGAATCTCCAGCCCCTCTCATTTGCAGTTACAATATGCTCAAGCCATAAAGGAGTGGCACTCAGAATCACTGTCTTCAACTGGAAATCAGAAATCAGCGAGGCAGAGCAAAAGCTCACCTGCCTCAGCACCCTGTTCTGATGCTGACCACAGGAGGATGCCCAGGACACAAAGTCAGACTCTCACAGACATATGAAGTCTCACAGAATTTGGATTTACTGAGACCAGAATTTTTGTACAACAGGATTCAAAACCCAGAACAATATAGGAGAGGGAAAACTCAAACTCTGCATATTATTTCCTGTTTGCAGACATGTGATACTAAACACAAAAAGAATAGTGGGGGAAATGGACCATGGTTTGTGTTGTGTTCAGGGCAAATCAAGGAGATATGCTTATTGCTGCAGCAAACAAAAATGGGTTTCTGGGCTGTAACTCCTCCTTGCAATTTTCTGGAAGATATAATTTCTCTCAATTCTCTTTCTAGCAGCGTGGAAGCCAAGGCAGCTCTGGCTCAAGAAAAGTCAAGTAATTGCCTGGGAGGAGAGTGTGCTTGAAACAGCAAGACATTTCCATCCTGCTGCCTCTTTTGCCTACAACAGTCCTGAAGGTAAGAGGACTGTAAAAGGTGCAGGGATCAGACAGTTCCAGCTGCAGTCAACAAACTCCAGCCCTGCCCTTCCCTCTCCCCTCCTCAGCCCTGCCTCTGTTGCAGCAGGGGGAGCACAAAGCCAGCACTGCTGTGTGTTCAGGGGTGCTGCAGTGAGCTGCCAGTGTCAGCTCCCCTTCCCCAGGCCTTGGCTCAGCACTCCACACACTGTCCTCATGCAGCACAGATGTTTTCCTCCCCTTTCCAAGTGAGGCTTCAATCCCTTCTCCCTGCATCTCTGCTGCTTAGCTCTGTGGAATTGTGTTTGTGCCTTGTCCGAGTGGAAACTGCTGAGGAGCAGGGGTGCATGTCCTGCACTGCTGCCTCATCCACAGCAGGATAATCACCAGCAGCTGCTGACAAACTGGGGCTTACTTTGCCTCTAGCCCCTGTATTTCTAGAGGTTGCATAAAGACTGGAATATCAGACTGTCAGACCAGGCTCCGTGAGTCACACCAGACCTCATAAAGATCTCAGACTGGTTTAGAGGCCACTTTGATGAATATGAGTACAAAGCAACAAAAAACTTTTTATGAAATAAACTTCATGGTAACAGAGTTGGCTCTTGGAAAACCTTGCTGCAGTTCTGAAATACTCAGAAAAGCTNAAAAAAAAAAAAAAAAAAAAAAAAAAGAAAAAAAGAAAAAAAAAAAAAAAAAAAAAAAAAAAAAAAAAAAAAAAAAAAAAAAAAAAAAGCCAAAGAAACCAAAGAATATCAACAATGTCTGATGTAATTTGGTTATGAGATTGTATCAAATGGTTTTGTGTGATTATGAAGCATCACATTTTCTGAAGAAACTTGCCATGAAACTACCTAAGAGAACTTTAAAGTTGTTTTGTAAAAGAAAAGCTCTCAAGCTCAGGTGGTATTCATTTGGGTGAGGTTGTTTAAGGAAAGAACAGAAATATGGTAACCTGGACAATAACAGGGTGAAAGCTGGTGCAGTGGTGCAGGTCATTTCTCAGAGCTACACAAAGGAGAACATCAAGGTGTGTTCATTGCATCAGTTTGATCTCTAGCTTCATTAGAGTACAGGTCACCCCTTTGTGCAAATATCAATATTCATTAAAGATGCAAAGCACAGGCCTGAGTGCTCACTGCCATTGTCAGGGGCCCTGTGTCCAGCTGGGCATGAGCCCCTGGGCTGGTTTCAGCAGCACTGTCTGTGCTTCTGTCCCTCAGTCTGTTTGTCCCCTCTGCCTGAGGGGATGGCACAGTCACTGCTGTGTTTTACAGTGACAATAATCCAGGAATCTGCAATGGAAAAACTAAACTCCCATAATTAACCTTTTCCTGACAACAGCAGCAGCAACATATCTGAGATCAGTCTTCCTTTAAAAAGCCTATGCCTCCAGTGTTGGTATATGTAGTTTTTGATAACAGATTAAAGGGATTTTTTCCTGTGTTCACATCATCCTCAGACAGCAGGCTTTGTCTCACTGTTTGAAGAAGCAGTGATAATAATTACAAGCATTTTTGGAATCACAGTCACTTTATAGATAGGCATGTCACAGAACAGTAGCAAAATATTTCTGGCTAATTTTTTCTTCTTCACATATTTTAATATACTTAAAAAATACTTTTAAAAACATCAATCTCCAGAATAAATATTGGAACCCCAACTGCCATGTACGTATTTCTTGGTGTCTAAGACAGAAGTAAGTTTTAAACCCATTGTTCTTTATGAATATGCATTTTGGTTGGCAAAAGGCTTTTCTACTAGATACTACCAGTAGATAATCAGCCTGCTCTATCATTTCACTTTCTCTGATCATCAGTTGCACTTTGAAACCATTTCTTAACCTGAGGCATTTGACGCAGGTGCAATGGAGTACTTTATCATGTATAGGATATTATTCTGTGGTCTTATGTCCTTTTTATTTCTTCTAGTTTTATTAGACATCTACTGCAACTGAATATTTTACTGTGAGGAGTTTCAATTATTTATGAACATGGACTATTTGCTGGTTTTCACAGTTTATGGTTTCCATTCACCATCTAAATGACTTTGTACCTGAACAGAATAACCTGTGCCTAATTTTCCACGTGCTTTTGTAGATCTGCTTAGAGTTCCCAGTTTACTTAATTTCCTTCCCAAATCATCAACTTTTGAGTTTTACACCTTTTACAAAATAAACTAAACTAAGGTAGCTTGAACTATAACCTACTCCTAAGTCCTTGCTTAACTAAAATGAGCTCTCTCACAAAAAATAAAATCTTAGATTAAAAAAGGAAAAAGGGCCACTCTCTAGTGACTTTTGATATGTCTGTATTCTCCCATCTGATAAACCAACAGCTTGTACATTCCTCAGCTATGTTGTGGGTATGATCCACTCACCAAAGCCATGGAGCTCTTTCAAATACAGGTTTCAAACTAGATGACATGGAGTTGTTCCCATCAAAATTATTTTAGCAGAACCATTTGCAAGAGTGGGGACTAATAAATTTAAGAAAAGGGTTCATAACAACTTGTGATGCACTGATCTTTCTCTTAATGAAATGCTGGCAAAATTTCACTGACATGAATGATGATTTACAAATGATGACTCCAGCCTCTGTTTCAAAAAGAGTAAAATGATTCCAAGAACGAATATCTCTTTTAAACTTCCTTACACTGAAGAATGAATAAATACAAGAACGCAGCTTCTTCCTCTGCAGGAGCAACATAATTTGCTTATGGTTATGAAGCAAAAACTACAGAAAAGTGGTATCTCCTATATCAGAAGTAGAAAAATCCTATTTATATGCTCTTATTCTGAGCATCACTGCTGATGTCAAGACAAGCTAAACTGTTTAAACCAACCCTTCCCCAGTGACAGGTAGCCCTTGTTTTCCAGGTTCCCAGACTGCACCCCAGCAAGCTTTCTCCTCCTTGTTTAGAAGGACTAACACCTGTGCTACAGGATTATCACCTTTAAAGCACAGCCAACAGTGGTGACCCCACGCAGCTGACCAGGCAAGCCACAGCCAGACAGAAATCCATACACACAGGGTATAAAAGCCAACACACTTCTGCATACAAGCAGGAGCAACTGCTGTTCATGCCACAAGCCCACCACATCCATTGATGGTGTCTGTGCTCAGTCTAACACGCTCAGCAATCCAGCAATGTCAGAAGGAAAAAACTGTTTTTCTATTATGCAGACAAATTAACATCCACAGAAATACCTGTCACTCCCTTAGGTTAAAGAACAGCACTGGATTTCCCCAAGTCTTTTTCCAACTTCCACTGGGATTTCATTGAGATTACATCATTTGGGAGTATTGCTGGGACCCTACCACCTATCACCTGGAAATCATTTTGGACAGTTTGTTCTCTTCCCATACACAACCTGAGTTTAAAGCAGAAGGGAGATCAAAAAGGCCTGAGAGGGAATTCACATTTTACTTCCTTTCCCTTCAACAGCATCATCAGAAAAGTTTGACTCACTCAGCAGATAACAACACTGTAACAACTGAGACAGGGACTCATACCAGCAGGGAATCTGAACCGTTTATTCAAAGAAACAAGCTGTTTTTTCCTCTGTGAATAACCACAGCCTCCATATGGACAGTCCCATAAGCAACTCCTTGCTTACTCTACAGAAGCTTGACATTTGAAATTCATCTCCTGTACTTTTCTGTAGGAAGTAGCAGAAAAAGGCATCACCACTACGCACATGAACAGTCACGATCACATAGACCAAAAATGTGTAGTTTATCTGGGAAAACTCAGAGGCAGATGTAAATTAGAATGACAGACAGATGTAGTGACAACAAAACCATGACAGGAATGGGTAGGAAAAGTTGCCTCAGCTTACACTGGATCTGAGAAATTTAATTCTTCTTTTCATTCCTATAGTTCTATAAAACAGTTCTGGCTGCTGAAAGAAGAAGTTAAATATGCATAACCCCAACTGAGCAGAGGAGATTGGCATTTGCTCTGCCTTTAAATATGGGCATTGTTAAATAGATGAGAGCAGTGCTGGAGCAAACACTGAAATTACCACCTGAGCACACCAAGGGCCAGTGTTGTCAAGATTGAGGGGCACACAGACATTAACCTGAAGGGGAGCAAGACACTGAAACTGAGGAGAGCCCTTCCTGGGAATGTCCTAAATACACCTGTCCTGCACAGGGAACAAAGGCCAGGTGCAAAAGCATTAATTAGCTAAGCACCTACCAAGAATTAGCTGGACATTTCTGTCTTTTCCAATATAACTCATTTTGCATGTCTATTTTTCCTTTCACACTCTTATCTTTGTCTTCATAAACATGTGTATGTTCTGCATTTTGTATATCAACTTTTTTTCTTTTTACCATAACTGGGCTTGAATACAGGTGGGTTTTTCAGATCCCTGATGTATGCCAAAGCATTGGGAACAGCAAATTTGAGGCACGTGGTCCCAGAAAGATGGATTAGGTCATTTCTCAGGCACAGAACCAGTATGCCTGAGAGGAGATGGTGTCTTGTGGTGTCCAGCAAGAGCTGGGCAAGATCTCTGGGATGTGCCAAGCCAGTAGGTGGAACACCCACAATAACCAACAATTTTCATAACAGGGCCTTCATTAATCTATTTCATTCCAGAAAGAGAGACTGAGAACACAAGAGAAGGAGGAGTTCAGATAGAGTTCACATTAACAGAGAAGTAATTTGTAATGTGCAAGTAGTGGTTCAAGCTGTTGTGACCTTAAACAGTTTCATGCTTCCTTCCTCCATCTGGATGATTCCCTGCAGCCTGGGAGACCTTATCACTTGGGCAATGATACCAGAGCAAGAGAACATCTTTTGTTCCAGTAAGCCACAAAGGTAAAAAAAAAATCACTACTAAAAAGCTACAGATGGAATCCAATTAATGAAGTCTGACTTCTCTTTTATATTGTGAAATATCTAAAAAGACTGACTCAGATACACTTACAGCAAAATATAACTTTTCATTATATTCTTTTGTGTGCATTAGGGACATAAAACCAAATTTAACCTTTATTTAATGACTCACAGCAACTGGAATACTCTATATAAATAGGTATGGTTTAGAAAAAAATTGTAAATTTATTGCTCTGATACTCAAGCTGCTAGTCCCTAGGATGTACTCACTATTACGTGCTTGCAAAACTGACGGAGGTGTTATTTGTATAAAACTGCTGAAATCGCTGCTGTTCACCAGACAGATGGATTGAGTCACTACAGTACAAATCTGGGAGAACAACTGTGTGCAGAATCTGCTCTGTCACAGTTTGTGGCTCCCTTTGTGAGGCATGAGCAGGATGCCTGTGGGAGATGTCACTGCACTGCCCACACTAATTTACAGCAGGGGGAACTCTTTGGTCATGGTGCACAGGGTAAATGCTCCTCGTGTTACCAAGCAAATACTCAATGCAACAGGCTAATAATGCACACATATAATTAATCCTTATTAAAAGCTCATTACACTGATAAATTTTTATTCCTATAGAGGCATCATTTGACAAAAGGGGATAGTGGAAGAAGAAGGAAGGAAATTTTATCAAGCCAGTTCTGCTGCTTTTTCTGTAATTTAAGTAGGGAAAAAAATAACTAATGATGAGATTGTGTTTCTGAAAGAAGTGTGGCATGAAACATCCCACTGCTGCCCAAACTGCTCGTTCTGCAGTCATTTGCCCTGCTAGCTGGCACAGAGAGAACAGATCAGAAACCTGTCACTAATGCCTCCCTTCATTCCCAGGGACAGGCACTCTGACAAACATCACCTCCCACTCCCCAAAACACTGAAACAATTCAGGGACAAAAACCTGAGAGATGCTTAGTCACACAAGGCTTCAGCTGATATTCTGTTTTCTCGTAAATTTGTCAAGTATGTGTGGCTGCATCCTTCATTATCAGTAGACAATTAAGCAGATGTAGTCTACTGTAAGAGAAGCTTCAGTTCATCATGTAATGAGACAGACAGTGCAACAGTAATCATCCTCTCTGACACTCCTGACAAGGATTAAAAAAAATTCTTGAATTTCTTTTGAGATTGTACTGATCAGGCCATAAACACTCTCTTCTGCTGGCTATTCTACCACAGGTGAAAAAACAGCAATTGAGAACTGATAAATCATAGAATTCCTTTTTTATATGTGTCCAGTCTACAAAAGAAAAAACATCTCCTGAATAACTATGACTCCTTGAGTGTCTCTCAGATCCCTGGCTTCCTTGAGTGTCTCTCAGATCCCTGGCTTCCTTAGGTTTCTGTCAAACCTGTCATTTTCAGTAAAACAGTGCTGGGAGCAAGTGACTCAGAACTACTCTATTAAATTAACTCTTCATGCTGGAATAAGATCCCAGCTCATATGCAGCACAAAGCTGTTTAACCATCTTAGTTTTNTTTTAATATGCACTTTATTTACTCAACATGGTGCCAGAGACTTAAAATAAAAAAAAAAAAAAAAAAAAAAAAAGCAATTCTAAAACCAAAGCATTTGAAGGCTAGAGAGATGCTGTTATTATGCATGAAAGGCATTCTGCAATTGAAGCAGAGAGGCTTTCCTGTCTGAAAAAGCATCAGCTCTATCACCAAACAGATCAAAAGCAGCCATTTGCTCAAAGTAATGGGCTGCTTCTATAAAATTGTCACATATCAGTGATTTTGCCCTTCCCACACCTCCACTCTTGAACACTCATCAATGACCTGCTGATCCACCAGAACAGCTGAAGAATGGATTATTGTTTGTACATAAAATGTAGCAACCATGGCCACAGATATTCAGTGCACACAAAAATGATTTAAAAATCCTTTATTTGGTCAGCAGCAAACTTCTTGTTGGGATGTAAGTGGTGCACACAGCTTTCTGTAATCTTCCAAGCACAGTGCTGCCTTTGCTCACAAATGAAGCTGTGTATTGGTAGACTAAAGGATTTGTCATTCTCCAATGTTTCATTTTTTATGAACCTCAGAAAGGTTCCCAGTCAAGCTTCTTATCAACCAGCTGCAGAAATCTTACTGCTTCGTTTTAAAACTCTGGGTTGTCCTGTGCCCAAAACTCTCTTGCAACAAGCCAAGATTACTGCTCATTATAGTAAGGGCCAGCAATCAAGTGGCCAAGAACAGGAACCTGGGTACAGGGGTGTTGAAATGATTACCCACAAAGCAAAGGAGAGGTTGGTTCTTTGTACAGCTGGAGGTAAAAGGGTTGAAGAAGAATGAGAGGAGAACACTCAGCTGTTTTCTTGTGCTGTGTGCAGCTGTTCAGGTGAAGAGAGAGGTGTCCAAAGACAGCACATTAACCATTGCAACAGGTACAAACCCAGTGGGGCAGAGAGGAAAAGTTACACAAGGTGGATAGATACTGCCACAGTGCTACTGACCCAGAAAGAACACACATTCCTAATATTTTCACATGCCATTTAAGAGAGAAAAGGAAAAAAAAAAAAAAAAAAAGCATGGTGGGGGCAAAAAATATGGAAAAGTTTGTTTGCAAAGGAAACAGAAACTGTTACCTAGTGACAGATGTCCAGCCCACATACCTGCTGGAGCACCACCCTAATTGAAAATGAGTCTTCCAGAATGTCATGAAATTTTGTATGTCATTTTCTCCAATGAAAAACATATTTAATAAATGCAAATGTTCATGTCTCCACAATGGTGGCCACATCTGAAAGCTGTTGCTACTTTGTCCTGAACAGAATTATTGAGGCACTTGGCTGCCAGCCATCAATAGATGAAATGATTCTGATTCAGTAGATTTTTTCCCCCAGTTTAGCAGAGATTATTGAAAAAGCTCAGTTCTCTTAGCCTGCTATTGAAATTGCAAGCCAGGGTCATTCTTTTCTAGGTTTACCAGTCTCAGCTGTCTGGGATTTGAATTACAGACTGTCCAAATCCTCATTCTGCTGCCAGCCTTGCAGAAGCACCAAGGGCTCAGTGTCCACGACATTGGCATGAGCCATTTTACACATAATTCACACACACATGGCTCCCCTGAAGGGGGTGCCTGTGCAAAACTGCTGGTGCTTCTACTCCTGCTCTTCTCCCTTAGTGTCTCACTCTTCTACTCTCTAACCACATCACAAAATTAAATACAAGTTTCAAACCATGTCTGACAACTTTCTGTGGTTTCTGTCATCTCACTTGTTCAAGAATTTGTCTTCCAGTTCAATAATTATTTTTTCACTTGCCTGTAGGATGCTTGAGTTAATTTGTTCCTAAAGACTCCAGTCTTCCTTACTGTATGGAACTAATCATTGTGGTATTGAGTGCCTTTCTTTTTTCAGTAAAAATGAAACACTCCTCTGCTTAACGAATTCCATTAGGTCTTTGATTTATATAAAAATAATAAGCAGAAGAAACTGATGCTGGGATAAAACCCAACATTCTCCATTTCAAGTCACAGGGCATATAAAAATTTTGATGCAGAAGTGCTTTTATGCCTAACTTCTGCCCAAGAAAGGAAATTAATTATTTTCATACTGTTTCATCTGATGCAGATTGAACCATGAAAAGCTAATGCCACTGCAGCACAAGTGGAGGGGCAGGGAAGAAAAAACCCTCAGCAGCCCCACAGCTGCAGGTGCACAAACTGCACTAGGAAGTACCTCTAAGGAGGGAAGGCAACAAAGCTTTCAGCTCTTTTTTGTCTGCCACTAGATGCTCACAGAACTCCCACAATAACACATATTTTCCTTTAATTTTTAGACCTTGTGGCTTTCATTTTTGCAAGTCTAAGTTTAACAACTTACTGAACTATTAACATGCTATGCAAGTGAGCATTCAGAATGAACAGGGCTGACAGAAATTACAAGCTCTGCTGTCAGTTGTTCACTGTTGTCCTTTATAAGTGATCTCATGAGAGTTAACTCTTCCCTGATCCCCTATAATTAGCTCTGTCCAGTTTGGATGCCAACAAATGCAAGAGAAATATCAGAGCTAGAAATTCAGGACGTGGCACCACAGCACTGTCAATTAATCATCTTCCTCCCATGAGGGCACTGCAGAAAAACATTCACTTGAGGTTTTCATGTGTTGATGTGATTTAATCACATGTGCTCCTGTCTCCATACAGTGCTGGAAGAGAAGGCTCAGGGATGTGAATAACCACCTCTTTCATAGTATATTTCAGACTACAAGCCAGTCAAAGCTATAGTATACAACAGTGAGTTGCCAAGGCAATTGACAGTATATACAAGTGACTCTTAGCCACTCACCACATCCTCAACTCCTCTTAAAATACACTCAATGCTGTCAAAATTACCTATTAGTCAAGGCCAAGAAACACCTCTTCCAATTTCACCTGTATCTGCAGCAAATGCAGGCACTTAGCAGTAAAATTACTAGCTCTCTTGAGACTTGTGACCTGCAGAAAATCTTTGAGCATTTTGCTCACTAGAGACCAGACATTTGGGAATGAGCACAGAAATCAAAAGTAAATTTAATTAAGGTCACATAAGAATCTGCACATCAAGAAAGATGAAAAAGTGGAAGCAAAGCTGTTACTTTATGAGGAAAAGCTTTGTGAAAAGGAGTTTAACTAAAGAGTTAAACTTTTGAACCAGAAAAGGGTAACACCATGACTGTGGATTCCTTTCTTACAGAAATTAGATGTTTCTTAAAAACTTGGAACCAGAGAGCAGTTATGTGTAGTTTGTGACTTGGCAGTGAATGTCTTCCGGCAAAGAGCAAATGCAAAACTTTTTCATTTCTCTCTAGCCTATATGATAGAGGTACTTCTTCCTCTTAAACCTGGGACTCAATCAAAAGAAATTGTGCCTGCAGGAAAGTGAGGAGCTGCAGCGAGTGGATTTCAGGCAGGCAGCTATTCCCATTACATCAGAATCCACAGGGAATGCTCCCAGAGCTGCACTGTCAACACAAAAGGACAATGAGATCATAAACTTAATTAAGAATGCCTGGGTGCTCCTTACGTGTGTTCTCTGATACCACCTTGCATGTTCCAAAAGGATGAACATGGACACTTGCCTCATAAAGAGCAGGAGAGCAAACTGGTGTTTGCAAACAGAGATCATCTCCTTCCTGTCAAGCTGCCCACTCCTTCATCTTTTCAGGATTCTTCCCTTACCCTTTCCAAACAAAACACAGCACATTTGCCCTCAGTTAAAAGCAGATCTCTTCATGTTTTAGCTGAGCAATTCGGGCTCATTGCTAAGGGCTAAGGAAGCTGGGACCCCGATGTTCCTTGGAGCAGCTGTGACCTCCCATCAGCAGAAAGCTGAGCAGGGACACAGACAGCAGCACACACAGATCACAGTGGCCTGGCTGGGTTACTCTGAAAGACTGGAACATTTTATGTGGCTTCCAGTGTAGTTAGGAGTGAGAGGAGCAGATCACAGGGCTGCTATGTATTTCCACAGACTCACAGAATAGCTGGGGTTGGAAGGGACCTCTGGAGATCATCCAGTCCCACCCCCTGCCAGGGCAGGGCTACCCAGAGCAGGTGACACAGGAACACATCCAGGTGCATTGGGAACCTTTTGAATCTTGCAACTTAAAAGGCATTTGTAAACAGTGCTGAGGTTTTTTCTTTGATTAATGAATTGGAAATGAAGCAGATCTCCAGAGGAAATCAATTATATTCAATATCAGAGCAAAACATCTCGGCAAATATTTAGAAAAGAAGTTATTGAAAGCTGCTCACTTTACTTCTACAGTTTCTGCCCAGAGCCCTCCTTCCATCCTGTTTTTCAGTGCTCTCAGGACCCAGAAGAATAAAACAAAATTAGAACTACTGGATGCTACTTCAGAACTCTTGGGGTCTGGAATCATATCCAGAATCTTCATCATTCTTATGACACCTGGTGAGATGTTGCCACCTTCTTACAAGAAAAAACAGTGATTTCATCCTGAGGCTGCAAGAGCATAAGTCAGTAGTTTCACAGCAATCTATACAAATTACCCAAAGAAAACATATTTAATACTCAGAAATCAGAATAATTGCTTTCCAGAAAGGCACTCCTTTTCCTTTACTACCAATTATATCTTCTTACACAAAAAGATAAATAGGCAGAGATACTGGCTATTATTTATTTTTGAACTTGAGAATAACATGGCAATAAAAATTCCAAATTATTTCACTCTCATTAAAATTAGGGCAATGATTTTTCTTGCAAGAGAGACTTCCAAATATGTGTAAAAAAACAAGTAAACTTCTACCACAATTTTGTGTCACATGTGAAATACATTTTAGAAGTTTAACTTTTTGCACTTTGTCCTGTAAAGCCACCAAATTTTCAGAGGCCATTACCTGTCATAAAGAAAGTTGTACAAAACTAGAAGCACATTCTTTTCTTCAACAAGTGTGAATTAAGGTATCCTAATCATTCTAGCTCCAGAAAGACTTAGTGAAATTGTAGTTCTCTAGAGATAGAAAGTCATTCTGCTGGAAGGGCTGGATGTCTCTGGGTCTCCTTTAGAAGAAGAGTCCACTCTCCAAAGCCTGGGGACAGGAGAAGTGCAGCTCAGGCTGCATCACTTGTTGAGTTATCCAAAGATCATAGCAAGGTCTTCAGCAAGGTGGTAANAAAACCAAAAAAAAACTGGCACCTCAATGTTAATACAAAAATCAAAGGGAAGAGCACATAAAATGACTTCCACATGTCTTAATACAGCAAATCAATCTGCAAAATGCCTCACACCTCTTTAGGCTTCACCCTTACATCATTTCTCTTAAAGCCTATGTTCAATTGCTTTCCAAATTTATTTTCTTCCACCTTTCATTTGTCCTGAGTGTAACTGATGGTGTATCCAGCAATTCCTCTCACACACCACAAATCAAGACTTCTTCCCATGTGAATGTCAGCTTGTGAGACTTCAAGTCTAGTTTGACTTGAAAAATCTTGCAAAAGCTGTCTCTGTTGTTCAGCAATGTTAACACTAACTTGGATTGTGCTTGTGTGTGCTTTCACCCACCACTGAAAGATTAAGAGGAGGTATCCATAACCTCATTAATTTGGTTCAGCTAAGGAAACACCAAGCACTCCCTCCCTCTTTGTCTCTAGCAACAGCAAGAAAGCTGATGAAAATTTTCACATTGAGAACTCCGACATTGCTGTGCTGTGTTTCAGCAATATTTAATATTTTCTCTTTGAAACAAAAGTTACTGTTCTGTGCTGACTAACCATTGACTTGAAATTTCTCTCACACACATAGAAAATATCTGTTCCATTTCTTTCCTTTACCACAGAAGCTCACAGCCCAGCACTATTGTACACTGAAAAGGTCACAAGACTGACCTGTATATTTTTCTCTCTTCAAATCTCTCTTTCTTCTTGCATATTATTTATTCTTTGAGATATAAGCAAAATAGCTCCCAGTGTTGAGGCCAAAAAGCCACTGGCACTTCCAAAACTTACTTCTAGCACATGGAAGTGAGCACCTGGGACTGTGCTGTTCCTACCTCTGCAGACCATTCCTGTCTCTGCAGACACCTGCCATGGCCTTGGGAGCAAACACCTGGCTTGGAGAACAGCCACAGCTCATTTTCTGCTAAGCCAGCCCCAAAATTCTTTGGAGTACAGCAAGGGTAGCAAAGGTGTTGATGTTTCTGTACCAGTCAGGCAGTCTGGGAAGCAAGGTGTCACAGAAACACAACACAATATATATCTCTCCCTTCTTTCTGTCCCACAAGTCCTTCCAAGGGCCTCCATGCCAGAAATGGATTATCCTGAACAGCCTCTCAGGGCACATGAGATATTCCCAGCCAATTTCATTAGCAAGCTCTGAGAGCTGCCAGATATCCCTCAAGGCAAGCTAACCTCCTAGTCACATGATATACCAATATACAGTATTTTTAAATTATATTTAAGCCCCTAAATGCCAATTCAATTCCTATCTTCACGAAGCAGAAGGTATGAAAAAAAAATCCACCACAACAACAAAGCCCCACTAACTACATCAAACTCAGTAATATTAATTTTAGTTTCCTTTCACTTCCTTGCCTTTCATCATCTCCCCTATGAACTTTGATTCTCATCCATTTAAAAAACTCCAGATGACATTTTAAAGGAAAGAAGCTGCTCTGCATCTTCTGTGCCTTCACCTTCCAGATACCAGGGGCAGGTGAGCATCCAGGGCCACACAGCACAGCTGGTTTTGAGGGCTTCTACAGTGAGAATCAGCAACCAAGCAGGAAGCTGAAAAATGCTGGAAGAAAATTGGATTACACGTGGAGCTCTCCAGGAGGTAATGATTTCAAAAAGTCTGTGGAAAAGAAAGATCTTTTTCCTCATGAATATGATGCAGGACTTGAATAGCCAGACATCTGTCACTTTGATATGTGCATGGTCTCCAGAGCTGTCTAGCTGACAAAAGCACAGCCATTAAAATACATCCTAAATAAAAAGAGACACAACAGTCCATTATTCTTAAGGCTGCTCTGTACCACACAGATTTGCAATGGGGATTTGGTGCAGTCCCAGGTAAATCTATGACTCACCATTAGAAATTAGAACAATGGGGATCAGGCTACTGTATCATAAGGATTCAGAAAAACACTGTACTATTTCACATTTTCCTGATATTGTTTCATCAGAATTTCTTCTGAAGAATGTATTTTAGTTCCCCATTACAGATAATTGGAATGTGTTTTGTCTCAATGCAGTGTCTAGTCAAATGAAACACTGAAGAGCATGATTAAAAATCAAGTCAAAGTATCTAACAAGTTTTCCTGTCACTGCTCATGGACATACTCTGCATTCACTCTTTTCTAATTCACTGTCTTTATACATGCAACTTGCAAACAGCCCAGGCAATTCTAATTCATAGTTGAGTACAGCATGCCCAACAGTGACAGAGGTAAAAATGAAAGCAATTTATTAGTAAAAATTACAAATAATTATTTGAATAACAATGCCACCACCCCCATGCTGTGCTTCTCCAAAGCAGCATGTCTCCCTGAAAAGAAATAAGCACAGCTCAAATGTTATTTAAGCCATCCAAGTGAGATTTCATCTAGCTATATTTATCCAAAGCACGCTTGTCCCTCCCCATGAGCCTCTTCCCTGCAAGACCACATTTCACTCTTCTATCTAAAAAAATGCTCCAAGGATAAAGACATGCAATTCCTCACCTCCACAGACACAGGCCATGGAAATAATTCCTGTAGTTCAACTTTGATTCCACATATGGTTTGGCCATAAGGTGTTCTTACCTCATTTGTTCCACCAGTCACGGAGCATTTACAGTATCAGACTGTTTTCTGGGTCCATCTTTTATTAAAAACCACTGAGGCACATGAAACATTCATGTGTACAGGATATGCTAAACCAGGGCAAAATGAGAAGAGGCAATGCTGCCAACTTCAAAAAATAAAGGAAAACGTGAAAAACAAATCACATTCTACCAACTACTCCTTTCATTGTTCTTAAATAGAAAACATTAGCTATGAGCAACAGAGTTTTGGTTTAAACTATGGGCAAAACAGACTCAATCCCAAGTACACCATTTCATTCACCGACACAGGAGATTTCTCTAGGAGAACTACACGAAGCAGTTCCAAGGCTCAGGGCACACCTGAAGGTTCAGATAAAAGAAATTAAAGGGGATTGTGTGGGATGTTCCCCCTCCCAATACTACAGGTTACTACAGGTGTGCCTGAGCATTGTTTATTTTAGGGCTATCCTGCTCCACTCTGCAGCTGTAGCCCTGTTGCTCACCTCTAGCAGTTCAAAGGAAGATGAGGAAAAGAAGAGTGGACTTGAGAATCATCTCCTGGAACTTTATCTGAGCCCTACAGCCTCTCAGTCCTACATTTCTTATTTTAAGATCATCCCCACATCACCTTAAACAAAATTATGCCCTCTACACACCCACTAAATACAACTAAAGCAATAGTAGTTTGATCACTAAATGATAGCCATGTTTTTGTCACAAGCTCTGTCAAATCCTGGCTGCACTGACCCTACAACCCATCAGGTCAATACTCAGCACAGACCTGCACAAACCTGTGTCCTGAAGTAGTGCAGGAAGTATTTACTCACCAAGACAGCCAAAACTTTGCAACAGTCCCATTATTTTTCCACAGAGGACTCAGAGAGCCCTTGAGTTAGTTTGTATGGCTTGGATTGCTATAACCCCTCTTCTCCAGAGCAGGAATGTACTGTCCAAACATGCATGGTCATAGGTTGGAGGCAGAAATCATGACTGGAGCCCTCTTGATCATGAGACAAAGAGATGTTTGATTGTTCAGGACCTTCTCATATAGGGAGTTCAAAACTCCCAGATCTAGGCACTGACTGGTCTGAACACAGCCCAGCCCCCTGGCCAATGATGCATCTGCATTTAGGGTTGGAAGGGATTGGTTGAGGTCTCTGAGTTTAAATCTATCCTATGATGGTTTATCACAGGACTTGTTTATTAAACTAGAAAAGTCAAGTTTGGTTTCTTATTATAGCCACATTTATTTGTCCAGCAGCTACGGACTAGCTGTACTGTGACAAAACACCACTTCCTATGCACTCAAATTCTTTAATCTATAAAGCAGTAAGCTAAATTAAAGCACAATTTTTATTGGATATGAGGTTATTATCAAGAGCTGATAAGTGACTGACTTATAATATACCTCAGTTTCTCAGCCATGCCATACTTTGTAATACCTGATGACTTCTTTCTGAAGTTCTGAAGAAAGAGCACTTTTACTGTGATTGAAGGAGGAAATTTGGTAATCCTGAAATTTTCTTCCTGTGGCTGACCTGATTGTGGGTATGCAAAGGAGAACCACACACTTTCAAGTTCTAGAACAATGTTAAGTGGCAATTAACAAGTCAGTATTAAGAGGTGATGTCCATCATCACTCTAATTGGCTTAGAAAAAATGTAACATATCTTCCCCCTTCTGTAAAAAGAACTGAAGTGAGCTTCTTCACAACTGTATTTTTTTTCCAGAAACAGTGGCAAAGCAAGATTTTCTTGTCAGCAGCACTCATAATAACTTTCCTACAACAGAATAAACCACAGACAATTGCCAAAATGCGTATTAACACTTCCACAGAGCAGCAAGGAAATACATCGTGCTGATGTCAGTAGAGTCACAATATGAAAATATAGTGCTAAAAATATATAGTGCTAAAGAATAACTTCTACAAAATGTCCAACTGAGGAAATACTGACCTTTGGAATTCAGAGTTATTTAGTGTTTTCCAAAGCAAAGCACCCAATGAAGCACTGTGTAGTATAAACACTGCATTCAGAAGTAAGATGAACTCATCGTTCTCAGATGTATTGGCCAGAGCCTGGTTAGAGGGGAGAATAAGTGACAACATCCCCTCCAAGCAGGAAGAGTAGGAATTTGTACAAGCTCTTGTGACTGAATCCCTGTTGTTGGTACTGGTGTTTATAAAGCTCCTAGAAATAAGATAAAGATGAAAACCCAAATTAAAAGCAAATAAAATTGGTTCATTCAGACTCTTACTAAATCAACATGAGTTGCTACAGAATCTCTCTAGTTTGAAATCCTCTGTATCTCCAATGTTCTGAAGCAGACCACAAATGCCTCTTACTACTTACTGCCTCATATTTTCCTATGGTCCCAATGGCTTACAGTCACACCAAGATGAGGTTTGCAGGTAGATAATGCAGCTTGGGAAAAAAAGGAAAAAAAAAAAAACAAAAAACAGAGAGCACTGCTTCTTCTAGCAGGATCCCTCTTTATTACAAACACTCCAGTACTTGTTTCTGCTATGGGAAGGTTTAGTGAAAGTTTTGGGAAGGCACAGAAGGAAAGAGCCACACCACCAAGCAGCCATAGAGCAGATGTTTCTGGCCTTATCAGTCATTTACCCAAACATCCCACCTCCCAGCATTCTGGGTGGAAAAGGAAAACAGTCACACGTGGTGTTTATGGCTGGAGTTAATCCTTTGGTGTGCACCTTTCCTGAGAGAACAGAGAGCCTTTATCAAAGTGGTAAATGTGACAGACCACTGCCTGTACACAGAGCTCTCATCAAGGTCGGGATGGCTGCAGCAGCCCATGGCCTCCACAGATAATACTCCCTATTTTAGACAAGTGATATAGTTTGAAGGACTACAGAGCCTTTTGGACACAGAAAACCTTTGTAAACCAGGGACTAGAACACTGCTTTTGTATGCTGTTCATGCATTCCTTAACTGCAAAATACCTGCACTTCTAGAGAGTTCACAGATATCTGGGTTATGAAGCAAGTCTGGAATTCTGATTCTTGAGAAGGTCTGTACTCACTTTCAGTAATCAGTATGGCCAAGCACTGCCAAATGTTCTGCACCACGAATTTCTTCTCTTTAAATCTCTCAAGTCTGACCAAGTAACAGGTCCCTCTGAGCCCAGGATCACTGCCATATAGCCCGAGTGTTACAGGGTGTCTGGTGCTAAATTCCATAGATTTTGTTCAGGATGACTGGACAATCTAACTGACAATCCTCCCTCTCCTCACAATGGCACTCTGCATCCTGCTCAGCAGAAAGGCATATGTTTCCACTTCCAAACTGGGAAAACCAGGAATCTGTGGCCCAAGCAGAAAAATTTAACCAAGAAATACCCACATTGCTCTTTTAAAGAGAAACTCAGTAAGTCAGTAGCAACGTGAGTAAGATGTAGGAAATAATAGTCAGTACAAAAAGACAAGAGGTTAAAAAGACAGCTTTCACTTACACTTTCTGCACATTTTTAACTATCCAGCTGAGAGGAACTCAGTGGGCTACAGGGAGGTTTTTTGCTGGGTATGTCAAATGTCTTGAACAAGGTACAGAGTCTTGGCCTCTGCACCACAGGCCTCTACACCCAATAGTTATTTTAAAATCTGTTATTAGGAAGCATTAGTAGACTCATGTTTTCAAATCTCCAAGATGCAATACAGGTAAGGGGTGAGTGTGGCCTACAATGCAAAGAAATACTGAACAAGTTTGGGAATAAAATCTTCCACAATTTTTAGCTCATTTAATGCACTGGAGAACCGGTGAAAAAAATGGGTTAAGCTTAGAAAGATGTGCTGCTTACTCCAGTATCAGCATGATTTCTTGGGAAAGCTGCTAGAAATACTTTGGTAAGACAAAGTAGGTGACCTAAGTGTCCAGGTTGTTTCTTCAACAATAGCAGAGATGTATATTTTGTACTGTTTACCTTTGCCAATGTAACATAAGACTTTGAAACAAGGTGAAGTGGAAATAGCATTTCTGAGGAATGATAAATTGCAGATGAAACCTACAGTGTTAATTGGGGAGGGGAGCATTCAGTATATCCTTGATGATCACTGGAAATACCAGAGAATGAAAGAAGAAATGTTCAAGGTATATATAGATACACCTTGCTTAGGGTATCTTTTTATTCCTATGATGAATCATTCTGAACCCAGTGTCTGTGTACAGTCTAGTTGGACAGCCTGCTCTCCAGTTACATACCAGAACTCAGAGATAAGTCAGATAAAAATTAATGGCCTCAACAATACTGCATCACTTGAAAGGGGGGTGGGGAGGGAAATGGGGGGGTGTTTGTGTCTAAACATACAGGGAATTGTTTTCTTTTTTACTTTTTTAGGAAAAGTGTGGGAAATATTGGGTGAGCAAATATGAATAAGGTACACTGACTCATAATTTAGTATCGATGCTCCAGATTCTAAAATTACATAACAGTGTCTGCAGCACATCTATATAAAGCATATATTACTATAAAGGGATAAAATTATCACCATTTTTTCTGTGTCAAATCCTGATAGGAAATTCATGTCTCGTTGCAATGTGTGCTGGTTTTAGAAGTTCAAGGTTTTCATTTTGGGCTATGTACAAATATATTCCGAAATGTCAGGACATGGGGCAGTATTAACCCAGTAGAGAACTAATAAATACATTCTGATCTCTGCTTGAACAGTCTGGGTGAGCTACACATAGTGTTCACTCTTTTCATAAATGCTCTGGTAACTTCTGGAAGGAAGTGGCATTGAATTCCAATTGCACAAAGAAGATACCACTCATGGTAATGACAAATATGTTTGCTGCCTGCTATAAACATACAAAACATATTCAATCAAATATTCCAGGTCTGCTATTTATTTACAATAGAATTGGGAGATTAGTTTGAAGTAACAGACAATAAGCTACTGCTATCTATGCTAAAAATTGTTATGGAAAGTGAAGGAGAAAGAGTGAAGGTCATGTTTTGTATTGCAGCTAACAAAAAAGGTTCAGTTCTTTTATTATGAATGGTGAGGATTTAAAAATAAGTATTACAAGCAGTATGAAATACAATCCTCTAACAGACACCAAAACTATTTCTGTGTGTTCCTAACAAATCTTTTTGACTGTTACAAAGAAGGAAGGTTCCTGATGACTTTGAAACAGTGGTTAATACCAGGCACAGCAGAAAAACTTTTTTCTTCTCTCCCCAAAAGGACATTTTCAAGGCACAGAACCCATTGTTCTACCACTGAACACTGAATAACAATGCACCCGTCTTTTATAAACACCACCACCAACCTGGTTTGGCTTTCAGTCACACACAGAGCTTGGTTATGCAAAACACACAGGAATATTGTGGGGAACCCATCTCAAACCACACAAAATCCTTCTATTCACACAGAAGAGAAAGTCAGGTTTTGCATGAAGCCATACAAGCTTGTCTTGCAAGAATTCAATAATATAATTGTTTTGTCTGGTAATATGAGGAAGAAGGTATTTTTTAGTTTAAGCAACTTGGCTTGAACTTTCCCCCCCTGCCTTGGTCTGCTCAAATTCACACAGATTTATTTGTGATAAATATAAAAATAATAATTTCATATTCTAGGAAGCTGGTTTGGGGGCCTATTGTTTCACTATTTGACCAAACTGCTGATATATGGAAAGTTTAGTGGAGAAAATGGAAAAGTGAGACTGTGAAAGAGATGTCTCTATTTCCAACTAAACTATCTCCTGCTGTCATATTTCACACCCAGACTCCTACACAAGCCCATACTCCTCTCCCTCACATGAAGAATCCTTGCCTCTACCACTGGTTACCACACCCTGCAAAGACCTTCTGCTACAGTTGCTCATGAAAATGCTGCTGAGCCCAGATCTTGGGAAAGGGACACAAAGAAATCCCTCCATCAGAACTGGTTATGTACAGCCAGGTCAGGCCTGGGATGCAGCCACCTGAGGAGCTGAGGGAAGGTGAACCTCAGAGGAGTGAAGGTGGATGGGCAGAGGAGTTAGGTGCCTCTGTCAGTGCAGGGAGCTCAGCCTCTTCTTACTGACTCTTCCTTCTGGAACCTTCTGCCAGGTACTTTGAGAAGGCATTAATTTAGTTTCCCATGAGCAGTTCAAAATATGACTGGAATGTGTGTCTGGAAGATGAAAGGATAGTTATAGGTGATTTCTCAGCCTCTGCCCTCTGCAAGTCCAGTTCAAGGTGCTGTTTTGATTCACAATATACATGTCAAAAATGGGATATTATTTTTGCCTGTTATCTAGAATCAAGCGCTTTAAATCAGTGAAATGCTTACAATAATCTAAAACTTCAGAGAATCAGGCAAGGTCTCTTCAGCTTGAGATAAATTCACACAACCTATCTGGCTTGCCAACACAGCAAAATAATACTGCAGCTATTATATAAAGATGTTGGCATTGTTCAATAGAAATATATAATATTTGTTTAGTTCTATTCTTTACTAAAACCCCCATAATCTAGCTAGCTTTTAGGTATTCTTACTATAAGGCAATTACTGATTATAGTGCTATAAACTAAGAATAGGTATGAGGCCCTGGATCTAGAGGGTCAGCCAGATGATGTGCAAGAAAATGATCTGCCCAGTGATCCTCCCAATTACACTTCATCTGTCAGATGGACCACCAGCTCTGACACCAAAAATAAAAGAAGGGTACTTGTGGTGGGTGACTCCCTTCTGAGGGGAAGAGAGGGCCCCACATGTCAACTCTGGTTGATGACTGGGAGATCTGCTGCCTCCCTGGGGCCTGGGTATGGGAGATCATTGGGCTGATTCAGCTCTCTGATTATTACCCACTGCTGATATCCAGGCTGGCAATGATGGGATTGAAAAGAGGAGTGTCAGGGAAATTAAAAGGGACTTTATGGTCTGGGTCAAATGGTTGATAGGGCAGGAGCACAGGTAGTGTTCTGCTCAGCCCCTTTGGTGGCAGAGAAAAATGGTGAAAGGAATAGGAGAGCCCACATTACCAACAAGTGGCTCAAGGGTTGGTGTTATCAGCAGAATTTTGGGTTCTTTGATCTTGGGGAAACGTTTTCAGCACCTGGCCTGCTGGAACTGCACAGGCTCCATCTTTCTGTTTAGGGCAGAAGGATTTTAGCTCATGAACTGGCAGAACTCACTAAGAGGCCTTTAAATTTGGTTTGAAGAGGGAAGGGACCAATCTGTGCTGTTTGGAAGCAGGCCCAAGGGTGGCAAGCCCAGGTTAGGGGTGAAATCAGAGGTGCATGAAGATGAATGCACACAGCAAGGGTACTAAAAGTGAGTACATGCCCAGCAGGAGCTCTCAAATACTACACCAGTATAAACAAACAGAACAAAACATTATTTGTATTTCTGGCATTTAGGGTGGGTGACATCTAGTCAGCATGCTGTGTTATTGACAAATCTCTCTCAATTCCACTGTCAGTAACATAATTTCTGCTATTTTCCTCTTCCTATTTGCATTATTCAGTCAGGTATATGCAGTTACCCTCGTGTGTGTCATCTATGAGTCTCTACGTTCTTCTATAGCTTTATTTTACACTCCTGCATTTCAGAATTAACTAGCATATTTATATTTCCCTCTGTGCAGGCCTCCATCACTCCACCCTGATAAAAGCCTGCTGTGTTTTCAATTTCAGTCAAGCTCTGAAGAGACCTCAGTTCCACTGCACTGAATAACTGAGTTTTTTGCATGAGTTTAGTATTTTTATTTTGTTTTCTAAACCAGCTCCCTAAATTTTCTCTTAATTTTTGTGATTAAGGGTTGCAGGCCTCTTTCAATTCCAGATCAAATAGCTTTAACTGATGGTCTTCTCAAGCCTGAGAAAATGTTGGTTTTCTCATTCTACAGAATGTAATGGTGTTTACCTTTCATTCAATTTTTTTTTTCTTGCTCCTTGTAGTGTTAGAACCATTTTTATAAGGATGAATTACCACTTCTTCCAGTCAGTAGTAGTTTATTCCAATGTCATATGTACTTCATTCTATCTTCTGTTTTATCTTGGCCACAAGTAATTTTATTTACCCAATGGAAAGTTGTGCCTTTGCATATGCCTCTTGTTTCCTTTTGTCCAAGGCAACAACAGGTTCACTAATTCAGCACTGGCAGTTTTTCACCATTCCTTCTAAATTTATTCTGCTGTGTTCTATTTGCACATCACCTTGACAGCTCTGGGATTGATATCCCCCCAGGCAGCACCATAAACCCGTGGTGCAGCACTCCCCAGCCAGCTGTGGAAGGGCAAAGGCAGTGTTTTCCTGACAGTGACTCTTGTGCCAGAACTGGGCAGCTGCTGGGTAATAGCCAGATTTAAGGGAATAATAATGACTATAATAACAAGGTTGACCATCACTGGCCTTCCCTGATACCCTGTCTCAGGCTAAGGAGCAAACAGCTGTGGCACTGAGCTGTGCAAAAGGAAAAGACCCTCATTTCCAGCTGGACTCATGGCCCAGGCACAGTACAGAACAAATCTACAAACTGCTCACCTTTGTGCAGAACACCTGCACAGGCAGCACAAGAGCTACTACAAGCCCAGGTGAAGCACATTTTCATCACATTATGACACCATTCTTGTAACATCTCCACTTCCATAAAGAAGAGTTAAACTTTATTGTTCAAGGGTAAAGTAAAAGCTAGTCTTACATCTGCAGTAAGATATATTAACTGGGGCTTTTTTATGTTTCCTGATCTTATTAAGTTTTATTACCAGACCATGATAAAGTTTGCAAACCAGTAATTTTGGTGATCTACAGTAAGTAATGAAATGACAAGAAAATCATGTTAAAACAACATTAAAAGGGAGAGTCATTCTTAACTGCAGAGTGTGGGAAGCTGCAAGTAAAGCTCCCATTAGCAGTAAATACAGAAGCTTGAAAAAAAATTGCTACATATTTGCCAAAATAGATTCAGTGAGGTTTCCATGCATTAAGGAAGTTCATAGGACTCCAAGCTATTTTTTCCTCTTTACTTTCCGGAGCTTACGTGCTGGTTCTTGCTTTACCTATTGCAATGCCATGAACAAATATTTTATTTTACATTTCACATGCCATGTATATAAACCTGTGTACACTCTGAATCGGAGAGGAGAGTTTCTTAGCTGGCAGAGGAGTATTTAGGGATGTGTCCTGTGCCAGATCATTAAGAGGATTGCTTTACCAGGCGGACTGGTGAGTAGTTTTAGAAGCTGAGCAGAAGGTCCTCAACTGCAGAAATGCTGAGGTGCACAGAGATGTCATTGTTTTAAGCACAGGGAAAGGAAGCCACCAGCTCCAGGCAGGGGGGTGAAAGGTGAAATGTGTGTGTTCTTCCAGGTGGGAAGGACTGCTCCACTTGGGGGCTTTTCCACTGTCTATGATTCATAGGGTCCTTAATTGCAATTCAGGACTTATCATAGAACTTCTATGGGAAGTCCTGAGCACAGCAGTGTTGGGGTGAGCAGCATCCAGCTGGTTATTCCCAGAAAAGGGAGGGGCCTTGGGGTGACCCCACAGGGACCTTGGGAGGGGCAGGGCACAGAATCAGCAACAGAATCCAGCAGTATTTATTCACCTGAAGACAATTAATCCCCTTTGCTCTCCCTGCTTTGATGATTAAATCATCATAGTTTTGACAACATATGAAATAAGAAAAATGTAGGATATCTAAGTGCCTCATTCCAAGAAGTTTCCCAATGCCTTCATTCTCCTCAGTCAGTTTTGAAAACATCTTTTAGTGCCAGACCAAAACAGCAATTTTCCAGCATGCCTCTGCTTTCCTTTCTTTTAATACAGACACACTTAGGACATACATTCAGTTTCACTTCATAAAGAGTAAAGTTCACCTCTGCTGGAAGCCAGAGCAGCTACAGCAATTAAATTCCAATTTTAAGTGAGACTGCTGAGGCTTTGGCTTCATGCTCTCCACCCAGAGACCAGCAGCTTTCCTACTAAATGAATTTCCTGATAAATACCCCTTCAGTGACAATCAGTTCAGATCTGACTCCTGACAAGGATTTTTACTGACAACAGAAGATGACCAAAAAAGTCCCTAAGCATCATAACAAGCCATCTGTCACTGTTCACTCTTTCAGACCATTAGTTATCATGTAACACTCACTCTCATTTTCAGCATTTTATTCTACTAACATATTCTGACAGTTCTGCCATTTTAGTCATGGGCAAACAAGGTTAATATTTTCTGAAGACAAAACTAACTTCACTGTTTAATTTTCTATATTATACATTGACACATGTCTTTCAGTCTAATACCTAGGGCTTGTGTCATACTTAGAGAAAAAAAATCCCCTGATTAGCTGGAATGTCCTGAGGCCTCAGAATTAATAATGTGAGAACGAGTTTTGTTTTGTTTTCAAACTACTTTTTAAAAATTCAAATGATGGATTTAATTAAAATGCAAAGTCTTTTCCAAAATTCCTCCTAGTCCTTATTGCCAACATACCTCATGCATATCAATTCTTGAAAACTTAACTCTCTTTTTGTAGCAACATTTCAGGTAAAAATACTTAGTGAATTAATTAGTAAGGATGGCATGCAGACAAATTTCTGGAAATTAATTTTATTATCTACAAACCTAAATTTCCAGACTTTCCTCTGAGTTTGCCAGCTTTTTCTGTACCCATGCACAAACAAAGTCATAGGTACAGAAGCCACTAAAGCCTTCACAAACACAGCCCAAGTTTACTAATGTCACATTGTTTATGCAATTACATGCAATTTACTCAAGATCAGTAGAAATCCTCTTTACAGAAAAAACATGGAGCAGTTCTTGAGCATATTCTTACTTGGGGAGTTCAGGAATCACGTATTCCTTGTACTACATGAAATGCTTTAATAAACGTAAACATTGCTCACACCATCCACTCCACAGTCAGAGCACAACAGACAAAGCTAAAACTGAAACAACAGGGCTTGTGCCATCAGCAAACTCTGAACACGAGCCAGCAGTGTCTGAACACGAGCCAGCAGTGTGCCCTGGTGGCCAAGGAGGCCAATGGCAGCGTGCCTGGATCAGGAATGGTGTGTCCAGCAGGAGCTGGGAGGTCATTCCTGCCCTGTACTGGGCACTGGTGAGGCACAGCTGGAGTGCTGTGTCCAGTTCTTGTTCCTCAGTTTAGGAAGGACATTGAGTGCTGTGTCCAGCTCTGACCCCTCAGTTTAGGAAGGACATTGAGAGGCTCGAGCACATCCAGAGGAGGCACTGAGGCTGGTGAGGGGCTGGGAACACAAACCCTGTGAGGAAGGACTGAGGGAGCTGGGGTTGTTCAGCCTGGAGAAAAGAAGACTCAGGGGTGACCTTTTCATTCCCTACAACTCCCTGAAAGGTGGCTGTAGCCAGGTGGGGTTGGTCTCTTTCTCCTGGCAGCAACTAACAATGACAGGACAATTTACTCTCCATCCCATGCCACAAAGACCACTTTGGTTTGGTGTTTGTTTTTTCTTTTGGTTTTTTGGTTGGTTTTTTTTTGTGGTTTTTTTTTTGGTTTTTTTTTTTTTTGGGGGGGGGGTGTTNTTTTTTGTTGGGGGGGGGGGTGTTTGTTTTTTGTTGTTGTTTTTTTGGGGGGTTGGTTTTTTTTTGTTTGTTTTGTTCTGGGGTTTTTTGTGTTTGTTTGTTTTTTGGGTTTTTTTTTTCTTTTTTTGCAAGATGCCAAACACAACTTAAACTGAAGTCTTAGATCCTTTAAAAAGTTTTCAGTTAGCTGCTTCTAGTACCACAAAATCTGTAACAACCCAATATAACTGCTACACAAGTTAATAAATTTCAGTTTACACCTTTTCTCCATTTTTAATTGGGCCAATTCAGTTTCAAGTTAACATCTTTTTTTAACATTTTGTCCAGCTCAGTGAGAAATCCTTGGACTACTGACTATCTTCTCCTTTTTTTTTACAGTCATTTGAAAGAGAAGACTTAGCAAGTAAAAACCTCAAGAACAATTCATACTTTAAGGCACATACAGGCTGTATTTCATAAGGATGTTGGATTCTGTAGCCCTGTCAGATTTCCCTACATATTTTTCAAAATGCGACAGCCAGAATAAGGAACAAAGTATGGCTTTTCTTCATACAAAATTCAGCATACTAAAGAGGAATTAAATAAAGATATGAACATGACAGACACTGCATTTCACTGTAATCTCTTAAATGAAGAAGGGGGTGTTAGTCATTTTAATCTTGGAGCATCTTTCCTACACATCTGAATTCACATCAACTTTGCTGACCATTTCCTACAGAAGCCAATTCCATTACAAGTCACACAATGTCATCTAAATCCACAAAGTATTTATGCCTTAAAAAAAGCAAATTTTTGTCTTGTTTGAATGCAGCAGTGTTATCACATCATGGAAGTCTGCACCAACAAGCAGCACTGGGCTTGCCAGGAAGGAAAAGTCATCGTATCTCCTACAGTCCCAAGGCAGAGCTTCATCAGTACCCCCAGCATGCAAACATCTGCAACTACCAAAGAACAGCAGCAGCACTTCAACCTACTGCCTCTGAGAGACAAGGTGATTAAATAAAGGATGCTTCAAGATGGGGAAACGTGGAAAAATGTTCTGTCATCTCTGAGAAGAAGTTTGAAAACAAGTTTTAGATGAAATGGGTATAATCTATGTTATAGATGGGTAATGCGATGGTTGGCTCTGGCAGTTAAGGGATTAATATTATGTGTGTGTCAAGAGAAGTTTTACTGATGCACACTTATGTTACTGTGATTTGTTGTTTGGATTGTCCCCACAGTTCCCTTTCCCCATGTGGGTGCCCAGGGACAGCGCTGGCAGTGGGGCCATTGAGGGAGCGCTGTGCCCGCGCCCCTGGCATGGGGCAGCTGGGAGGAGGGAAGGCTGCGGCCCAGGGGGCGTGGCCTGGAGCCCCTCCCCTCCAATCAGGGGGCAAGAAAGCAGCCTCCACCAATGGAGGGCGAGGAAGGGTTGATTGGCAGGCCTTGGGCGGGGCCAGGGTTACCTGGTGCAGCCCCCAGGGGTATAAAAGGCAGAGCAGCCATTTTGTGGGTGAGCACAGGGCCTTCAGTGCCTTGCTCCCAGTGCTGCTCTTTTTCCATGTTCAGTCCTTTGCTGAATTTTGTTAAGGTTTGACAAACCTTTGAAGTTTTTAAAAGTGAGCATCATTTCTCACAATTTATACATATAAAAACAGAAATAAAGCAGAAAACGAAGACCTTTCCTAGTATTCTCTATTAACTCAGGCCATTTTGTTTTACTTGATCTCTGTTGGGTTAACCAGTACAAAGGTCAACTACAGCTTTGTGACTTGGTAGTTTTAGCTGGAGAGAAAACATTCTCAAGTTTTGAAATCAGAAGGTAAAACCAGCAAGGAAAGTAAATGGGCATGAACCCAGAAACCAACCTCTTAGGAAGCATCTGTAAATCCTCCTCAGTATAATCACATATTCTCCCCTCAAAGTCATCTCTGCCATCCTTCATTTCTCCGCACTTTTTTATGTGGCATATTTTGATAGGAGGAGTTCTCACCTTTCCATGCTGCAAGAGAACTCCACACTCACAAAGTATTGGGAGGGGGACTGAGGAGAAAAAGAAGAAAATATACTGGGAATGAAAGGTCATCTTCAGGATCCAGAAAGGCTGGAACTAGCATGAACCAAACCACTTTGAAAGAACAGCAGGTTTGGACTACAGTTCTTGCTGCTCCAAAACAGCAGCTATAGGAAAGAGAAGATATTTCAAGGGCTGCTCTCAAACAGGCTGGCCCTTGGTGGGTCATACAGCAACCAGCGGGTGCCATTTCACCGAGCCAGATAAAAGGGGACAAACTTCAGCTAGGAGCAGCTCTGTAAAAGGTTCTTTACTGAAAAAAATTAATTGAAAACGAGTTAAGTACTTGGTTTTTGCAATGTGACTTGGCCGCCAAAACAATAAACAGTGGAAAGAAGAATAGCAAGTAAAATAAAAAGCCTTTTTTTTACTATTGACAAAAAGTAAGTTTTGTTGGACAACCATTCACAGTAGGTCACTTAAAACTCACTGACCTTCTCTAAAAGCCTTAATGAGTTCATTAAATTCTCTTTGTGCCGCAATAAAATTTAGAAGCTTCTGTCTAACAATGAGTGTGTAGCTTGGTTAGAAAAGCACAGCTCTTGGAGGAAAGAACAGAACATGTCACTGAAGCAATGGATTTCTAAAAATACCCATCCATTTCTAACTATTGTTTCACTGGGAAAACTCTCCAAGCTGAATGCTGCTCGTGCCATTTTAATTTTTGTACTTATGCATTTGAAAAAAAGGAAAAAAAAAAAAAAAAAAACTCATCACAAAGACAGTGCTTGTGGCTTTTGTTCTTATTTGTCAGGAAGGCTGTTCTTCATGTTTACACAGAATTTACAAAGTGCCCACTTGTAGATAACATAACAGTCACACTACTGGCAGATCAGCTGACAGGACAAGGTAAGATCTTCCTTTGTATCCAACTGCACTAAGATGTGGTACAGTAAGGCAACCTTGATCTTGTTTCCATTCCATTTATCTTGGGTAGTTTGTAATTCATATGGGCTTCAGAAGCTACTTTTATGAACAGAAGAACTCAGCACACAACAAAAGAAAACCTATACAACACAACTGAGACTTGAGTGAAAAGAGAGAAAACCCTGCCACAAAACACCTGCTGCTTTTTTCAAATATTTTCAGTAAAAAAGTTCAATTTTTACAGTCTGGAATTTAGACAGTTTTTTATCTCTGTGCTTTTTTAATAAATGCTCTTCAAGAGATGGTTTGTGAACATGACTGAACAACAGCAAGCTGTTCCTGGGGGTCAATTACCATAGAAGAATTGGGAGAATTTGGTTTATCCTGTGCCTGCACTTTGTCAGCCTTGAAATCCTTTAATGGAGCACCAGTTCCCAAGACACAGAGCTGCCTGCCTCACATCATATGCAAGATGCCAACAATTCCTCCACAATGTCGGTTCAGTTCAGCAAAGCATGGCAAAGGTCTAACTAAAGCCTAAGCAAACTACAAAAACCACTCACAAAAGCTCAGAGCCTTCAGAGAACAGAGCCGTCAACCACTTCATTGTATTAATGCTTTGCAGACAGGATAATTTTGCAGGATTTTTAAGATTTTTTGAAACAGATTCTTTGGCCTCCCAGAAGGGCTACAAAATCAAGTTAAGGAAATTCAGATGAATCACAAACTGATGCTCTAACAAAACAAAACACCAACAAATACAAGTTATTCCCATTTCATCATGGTTCTAGTCACTACACCAACATGAGTTTAGAACTTAGTAAGAAGCCATGATTCACACAGCTGCTGCCCCTCTGCAGCATGGACCAAAGAAGCATGGATTCAGAAACTAAATTGCACAGCTGTCACTGAAGCCTGGGGCAAATACCCTTTAGCTCCTGAGTGCCTGTGGTGACACCCTTACAATATTTCTTTACAGAGGATTGGGAAACTCAGATTGGGAACTTCAACTGCAGCTCTACCACACAAGAGTTGAACTTCACCACAGCTTCAGAAAATTTCATTAAAATCTGCAAAAAACCTGTTTGTTGAAGTTTTCAAAATATCAGGAGTAATGTCTTTACATGTATTGCTTTAATTTCACGTGACTGGGATTATAGCATCATTTAGCATTTGTCAGAATGAATTATTCAGTCAAGATGTACATATGCATTGAAGTTTTCTACCTTAGTAACATATTGCAGGAAGCTTTATATATTTAAAAAGAGACTCCATCTTTTTAAAATGCAAAACACCCAATCTACCCCCCTTCCCCCAAGAACAGTCCTACACCTGTGTTTCACAAAATTAGTATCTGCACAGTTTTCTCCATGTGACTTAAGGCAACATTTCAGTATTTCAGTTAAAAGAACATCCCAATATGACACCAACCTTCCCTTTGCTTTCCTTTTGTTTTAATATAACCCAAGCACCTGAGTTTTGCGGGTAATTTATTGGACTCCTGTGGTTATTCAGAGAATATGGAAGGAGTAAGGGCTAAGGGAATGCATCTTCACTAACTGTAATCAGAAAACAAAGAAAGAAAAATCCCAAACAAGTTCAACCTCAGCTCTCAGGGAAGAGTTTTTCCTTGGTATGTAACAGCTTAATTTAACTGACAAAGAAATTCAGTTCAAGGTATATTTTGTTTCCTTTGTGTTTTAGCATCAGCTGCTTGAAGGGAAAGATACTTTAAGGTCCCTGCTGCATGAATGCTTCTGTTGTATAAATAACATAACCTCTTTGCATTATCAGTCACACTATAAAATATCTGATATTCAAACCCAGAGGGCTCACAATTTAGCATTTTAAATTACAGTTCTGCCAAACAGAACAAGCTCTTCCATTCCACTTTTAATGTCTTTCACAGTAATGAAGATTGTGGGTGAGATCTCAAAAAAAAAAAAATCATCCCCTCCTCCCTACCTCTGATAACTTTGCAGAGAAAACCTGCTTTCGTATTCTTGCCTTGCTACAGCTATGTTTTTGCATCCCTAGTCACAAGAATATCAGTCATTCTTCTTTGAAATAACCAGGAAACTGTCCAGTTTCGTGCAAGATGTGCAAAGAGAAGGGATCAGCTTTCATTTGCTACCACCACTTCACCAGGTGGGACAACTCCCTGAGCATTAGATCTCATTTACCATGACAGATAGTTTTAGTTGGAAAGCTTTTAAATTCTCATCTTTTTACTGTATCTTGATGGGAATTATATTGTGGCAATTAAAGCATTATTTAAAAAGTATCAGGTGAACACACTAATATTCCAGAGAGCAGCACACCTCCAATGGCTCTACATCCCTGTGTGTAAGGCCTTGCACCCCACACTGAACAAAAGCTGAAGTGGAACACAGCAACAGCCAAGGAACAACAATCCTGCTACTTCCTAGGAAAGAGTTCACAAATATGAGTGTGTTTGCCAAGCCTGCAAATAGCACTATGTTCTTGGCTACCAGAATAACCAGTCTTCATTTGAATCACTTTTTACCCCCACTTTAATGGAGTCTTCTCACCTTCACCTTGAAGGCCCCATGTAACACAAGCTTTCTCAACTCATAGAGCTGAAGAGTTCCAAGTTTGCTTACCAGCATAGTTTTTCCAATTTCAATTTCTTTTCCCCCCCTTACCTATTCTCCTTATTAATCATCTTCCCTTCCAGAGGTGGAGGGAGAGAACAAAAAAAAAAAGAAATTCCAGTTTTCTTGCTTTCTAAGTATGCCAAAATGCAAAAGTTACATTAAAATCCTGTACCTTTGGGATAAACACTAGTGAAAGCAAAGCTGGAGGAACAGTAAGGTTAGCTTTTTGGCTGTATTATACCTCACCTAATGCTATAACCACCTGGTCAGATTTCTAAAAGATGTAAATAAAAAGCTTGAGCAACATTGCAGTTCTTACAACCACAGCTCATGCTGAATGATCCAGCCAAACCCAAGCAGAAAGCTAGCTGTGTAAAGCTGCTTTGCTTTATCAATCTATCCCCTGTTAAAGCTAAAACTCTTTTCCTGCTTTACCTCCTAATTTTGCTCTCTGAAAAGATACTATTTAGCTCAGTGATTCCATTATTCAGCCTTCAGGTCCTAGACAAAGTGATACCCCATACTGCCTTCAGGCTGTAGTGAATTTCTCACACTCAAACAAGAGAGGTGAACTCCAAGAACTGCACTGCAGACCAAGGTGGCAGGAATTGTTTGGATGCTGCAGGGTATTCACGTGGCTGCAGAACACTTAGAAATCATTTCATCTGTCACTGTGTCAAATGCAAAAATATTAAAGATAGCTGGGAGAAAAGAGCTAAGAAACAAAGAATGAGGAAGAACAGGAGAGCTTACAGATGAGTTACAATATTTGATACAGCACAAGCATTCCCTTTAGCAACATAAAGCCCAGAAACACTAAAAATAAGAGTCCTGATGAAGACTTAAGTAGTGGAGATGGATGCAGAAACTGTGTTGATCTTCAGTCCTTTAAATAAAAGGGGGCTGGAACTACATCCCTTTGATACTTAATTTTCAAACTGTATGAACCCTTGACCTCAAAGAATTAATTTATTTACAAGATAATGACATAATACATAGCTGGAGGGGAGGGTTTCCTGCCTGGGATTCTATCAAGGAGGAGAAATAGATGGTCTGATACTAAGTAGCAGGGATGGATGGATATTCATAATGCATCCCATTTTTCTCCTCTTTATAGGGTTGCACTAAACAAAAAGGGATCACAAGCATTTATTTCATCACTAAACATCAGAAGCACTTGCTTTATTATTTTAGTTTTGCATGTTGTCAGCACTTTGACTGGCAGCTTCTATCCATTTTATCATTGTCACTGTATAAAAAACACATATATATTGATTTTATACACAGCATACATCTTCCCTCATCCGATCCCACAGCTGTTCCTGCATTATGGCATCATTGCCTACCTTTCAAAAATAAAATATTTAATACATTCATTCCTTTGTTTATATCCCAACAGTTACAGACAAAATGTCTCAATAAATCCCTTTTATTTTTGTCAATATGCTGTGGCAACAATAGGTTTGTAGCTGGATGCCCTTACTCAGAAGACAACAGCTAGCAAAAATAGAGTTCCATAAGAGTCTTAGTGTACAAAGACAAGAGCCATCCTCTCTCCTCCTCTCCAGCTGGAAACTGCCCCATCCTGCTTCCAGACACCCTCACACCTCAGGGCCTGCAACATGCCTGTGGAAAGGATGGCATGGAGAAGTTCCCTGCAGGGATATGGAAACATAGCTCCTGGAGAACAACATCCCACATGTGCCTAGGGGACAGTCCCAGGTATATGCTGCTTTCCAAACCTCTGGCAGGAAAGGGTCTGACAGGAAATTCCCACATCATAGGGTGAACCTGGGACCCTCTCTTGTTTCAAAATCCTACAAACAGGATTGTTGTGAGGTATCCTGGTGAAGCACACACGTAGTCACTGCAGGGCTCCTGCTGAGCCCAGTTTACCTGCAGAACCCAGAAAGCAGCAGGCAATCTGGATGAGAAACAGCAGTCTGCTTGGGAATACAGATGGCATTGGAGCTGGAAGTATTGCCCAGTGCCTGCAATTCCAAAATGCTCAACTCTTGTAGCTACCACTACTGTAGAGGTAGAAATTAAACACAATTTAGCTGCCTAGTCTCAGTAATAGTATACAAACCTGCTTTCAGGAACAGCAGGGCTACAGAAATAAGTCTTGCACACGACAGCCCATTATGTCAGGCTCACAGTAATGTGCTTCATGTCAAACCTGCAATAACCCACTGTCATCTTCTGGAATTCACAGCCAGAAGGGAGAGGACAAAAAGCCCTGTGCTCAGCTTGGAAAGACAAGAAAATGGAACAATAAAAAAAGAAATTGTGTCATAATTTCATCCTCTACAGAGTTACTTAGCCACTTAGAAGCATTAAAGGGAGGCACAAAAATAATGAGAATGTGATTATAGAGGAGCAATACTGCCCACAAAAAAAAGCAAAAAACCCCCAATATATATTTTTTATAAAATGCAGTGTATTTACAACCATAAAAATTTATTATTACTATACAAAAAAAAAATCAGTTTTATTCAAAAAAATCAGATTAGAAACTGTAAAATCATTTGCTATTGGCTGCTAAGGAAGGATTACTTGTTCCATACCCACCTCTGGCTAAAGTAGACACAAAAGGAACTATATGAAAAGCTCTTCTGGGACTCCAAAACAGCCCATGCAGCTTGAGGAAGTCCCTGACATAAACCTGAGGTGACCCCAAAGAAGTTTTAGGTGAAAGATACCAGGAAAAAACTGCCACAAACAGGGGCCCAAAGGACAAGAGGAAACCCAGGGACTCTCCATATGGGGAAGAGCAATGTTTTACCAAATCCAAACAACATTTTACTGCATTTTTATACCCTGCCATTTGAAAAACTCCAAAAGCTATAAAGCTTAGCCTAAAGCCTTTGGGAAGAGCTGGGTGGGACTCACAACCTGTGCAAATCCCCACTGAAGGCACGGGGAAGCACCTGCAACATCCCAGCCCCTGCTGTGGCAGCCTCAGGAAATACCTGCCTTGGAATATTGTCCTAAAGGAATCATTTCAGCTATGGAGAAAAACATGCTGGTTTATGTCTTAAAGGCCTGAACTTCACACAACAGCAGGCACAGAAGGATTGGGGCACAGATGGCTGAGGTGGGGACAAGAGCATATTACATACACTATTTTTATAAATCAAGAATATATTTTTAATACATTCTTTCTTGTTGCTGCTACAGGAAGCAGTCCAATTACAGAGAAACTTAGAAATACCTTGTATCAGAAAGAGTTCATACACCGAGGAAAACAGAAAAAAAAACACTTAGGGGTCTTGTCTTTGTCACTTTTTTCCTAGAAACTTTTGGTAGGAGTCATCCAAATGAAATTTATTAGGAAGTTCTTTGATTCATCCAGCATTACTGGCAATATTACCCAATATATTCAACAATATTTATGCTAAAGGAGAGCTATATGCATAATGCGACAATTATGTTTACTTGTTAATTTTTATTGGTTTGGTTAAAGAAGTACTTCTAATAGTCTGCTTTCCATTTTTGGCATGTCTCTATTGCTTCATTATGTGTTTTTACAGTTTCCATTAATGAATCAAAATAAAAATCTAAGCAATATTATAAATGTAGCAAGCAACCATCTGCTTTGCCTTAATTACCAAAAAACTTTAATGCATCTGTTTAAGCCCCTTCTGAATACCAATATTCTAATTTCTTTGTGAAAGAAAACTACTATGAAAAAGAAGATAAGGCAATTCTGTCCAACAGCACAAGGTATGGATGAAGTCCAACTGTCCTTTTTCTCATGACAAAAGCTGCAAGAAAACAAGCAACTGTACTATGAATGTGGATTAGTGCTTCAAAGAAACCATGAAAGCAAATTTCACATACTGTCACATTCAAATTAATTTCACTACGTGTCCTCAAAATACAAGTTGCAGATCAGTGACTATGTGAATATATATATTTATATATATATAAAACTATATTTGTGACCCCAGTCAAGCTGAACTCACCCTCTTGCTCACTGAAGAGCTAAACATTCAGATATTTTGCAAACATTCTATTTTCTTCCTAGGTGTCTTTCATTATCATCATCATCATTCATAAGTATTTATCTGCATTTCTACAAATTGATTTTCACAACCAGTAACCAGGCCAACCAAAATATGTGAGATAAGCGAATATTTTAAATATTCGGCTATTTATTAAGAAAATTACCCAAAGCAAAAAATTTCAGGATACAAACCTTAAATTTTAAATACCAACTTTCCAAAAGGAGAGAAGTCTTTACAAAAGTACTCAAAATAAATACTGAGAAAAATCACAGCTTCAACACTGTGTTTCATAAATTCAAAAACTATTTTCAGGCATTTTGGAACACAGAAATCACACATATTTAGGCATCACCAAACAGCAGAAAGGCCATTGAAACCACACATTCTAGGTCACCTCTCAATGTCTTTAAGACACTACCACAATTTGTACTAATTCCAATGAAACAAATAAGCTTTAAACAATGAAAGGCATGCAAATAAAGGAACACACAGGAGAAGACTGCACAATAAATGTTAAAGAATAAGAAAAGGTGGCAATGCAAAAAAAAAAAATAAACAGAACACTGAAAACATCTAGATTATCTATACTGCCTAGAGTACTGCCTGAAAGCCCCTTAATTTCAAAGTTATAATAACTCAGAGGGGAGGGGCTCATACTTTCCATTCCATGGGGGGTTCCCACCTTCCTTGGCAGACACCTGTCTTCCAAAAGAAAACAATTAGCATGACTCAACAATGAGTCTTGACTGCATTCTTATTTAGAAAGGGGAACTTAAATTAGTTATAACATCTGCTGTCACAAAATCTACCCAAATAGGAACCTCTACAGTTTTCACATTTCTGATAAAACTGCCCTAGTGGGAGCTCCTGGCATCACTGTTCCAGGACCCAAGGAGGATTCAGGAGCCAAAAGCCCCCATAGTTTGCTCCTTTTCTTCACAGTCTCCTTTCCTTACAGAGTAGCAAAGAATTACTCTGCTCTCTCAGGCCTTCACAGGGAACCTGGCTCCCTTGGAGACCAGAAAGTTGATCCAAAAGATGCAGATGTTACCAACACAGGGGGAGGGCTCTCAGAGGTGCATCTGCTGAGCATCCCTCCAGCCAGATAAATCTGCAGGGAATTAGTCCAGCATTTTGCATGAACTTTTGAAAGCACCCTGCCCTTTTTTAAGCTGTCTGGAGTATCAACTCAGTGAATAAAAAGAACAAACTCAGGCCCTGTTTCCAGAGGCTAAAGGTTAGGATAAAAACCTACTCTCAGTAAAGAAGGACAGATGAAAGAAGAATCAAGTTCTTTCAACACTTTTTTTCCACCAGGCAGCCCCCCAGGATTCTTGGCAGTTACTTTGAAGGTCCAAAGCTGTGCCATGAGACCACCACACTGCTGGGATTTTTCCCTTCCTTGTGAAGTGTCAAATCCCTGCTGGGAGGTACTCCTCCAAGAGGACTGTACAGAACAATTCCAGCCTGGCTCTGCATAGCTCACACACCTTTTCAGAGGCAGAGACAACCTCACTGAGTACCAGGCTAACTCCCGATGCAAGTTGAATGGTCTCTAAGTACTGCCTGTCAGGCAGTCAGATGGTTTAGACCTGGACAGACTGACAGCCACTCACAAGAACTCCAGTACAGAATACAAAGGGACAACAGGAGTTACTTATGCAGACAGGTTACAGAAGCATTTCCTTTCTGTAGATCACTGCTATGAGATAAAACTAAGACCTGCCAGTGGATGACCAGTGGTTGTGGCAAACGACAAGAATTTTTTTTAAAAAAGAATAAGAAAAAGAAAGATAAAAAATATTTTCAGAAAGCAATAAATGGGAAAACAGGAAAACAAAGTAAGTTGGTCTGAAGCCTTACACAGCACAGCAAAACCAGAAGGGTTTCCTTCAGGTTGCACAAGCATCATAACACTGGCAACCAAACAAACCCACCAGTGCAACACCTAAACGCCAACATGTTTGTTCCTAATCCTGTAGCTAATGTCTACTGGTGCTGGCAGGTGACCTGCCAGGATTATATCCCACTGCTCAAAATTCAATGACACACAAAGGTCACTAATGGATTTGCAAGGCTAGTTTTCTGAATTGTACTTAGATCACTGATGGATCTCATTCTCTCAATAAAACGGGAGAGATTTTTTCCAATAGTAAGTCACAACTTGGTAAATTGATCAGTATTATTTGGGTATGACCTGGCATACTTACTGCAGTGGAAAAAAAAGGAAAACAAACAAATGAAAACGAACAACTGCTCCCAAAACTATTAAAGACTACTAAGAACAAAGCCTGAAAGGTAGATGCTGAGATGAGAGGGAGTTAATGAATTTCTATCTTCTGGCTGAAGAAAAAAAAACAAAGGCAGCTATAGAAATAGATCAAGAACACAGCAGCTCTCATCTTCCAGAATTACAGGCTAATAGCATGACCACAGCTAGCCAGAGGGTACCATTAATACTCAAGCTCACACTAAAAAGATTAGTCTTTAATTTACTCTTTTTCATATCTTTTTTCTTTTTCATATCCTCTAGAAGTTTGGGGTTTTTTTAAAATTTAATTCTGAATTGTAATTATTCTAATTTACAGAATTCTGCTAATGCAAGATACAGTGCAGCCTGTTCCCCAACCAGCCAGAGTGGACAGTGGATTTGCACTGTGCTAAACCCACTCCCATAGTTTACTTTGGGAATTCTGCATACAAACAGCATCCTCTTTAGGGATTCCCTTCTGATGAAGCAACAGTAGAAGCACATCAATATCACATCACTATTCGAACAGAGCTGTTGCTCCTACCTAGGTGACCTGATAAGAGGAAAACCTGTCTAAAGAACAGCAAGCCCCACATTCAGCCTGCAGAAGAGGAGGCTCTGGGGTGACCTAACTGCAGCCTTCCAGCAGCAAAGAGGTTCCAAGAGAGCTGGAGAGGAACTGTTCACCAGGGCATGGAGTGACAGAACAAGGGAGAATGGCTTCAAACTGAAAGGGACTAAGTTTGAATTGGATATTAGGAAGAGATTCTCTGTGAGGGTGGGAAGGCCCTGTAACAGGGTGCCCAGAGAAGCTGTGGCTTCCCCATCCCTGGAAGTGTCCAAGGCCTGGAGCAACCAGGGATAGTGGAAGGTGTCCCTGACTATGGCAGGAGCTGGGACAGGTTGGTCTCTGAAATTCCTTAAAGCCCAAACCATTCTGTGATTTTATGTTTTCCTGGAATAAATTCGCCCAAGAATTGCCTATACAGTTATTGTGATACTTGATACAGGGTCTTCAACAGTTTTATTTCAGTACCACTGGAAACTGAATTATTAAAGTTTGACTTTAAGTGGCAGATGACCTTAAAACCATATCCTATCTCAAAAATATTTCTCTCTGGAAAAATATATATGCAAGAATCATTAGTGTTGACTTCAAACCTACAGACAAAGGCCAACAGATTTTGTACTGTGAACATTTACTCCACTCACAGGGAGATGGGATGCACTCACATTATTGAAACAGAATGAATGTTTATGACCTAAGTCATCCCTTCTCTTCTCTTAGGAAAAGGGAACTCATCTTGAATGCTTTTTCTGTAAAAAGATACAGCACTTGTATCACCTAATTCTTTCTGCTTGTTTACACTCCAATCAGAGAAACAAGATGGAAAATACTTATTAAATCACAGACTGGGGACACAATAACAGACTGGAACTGTGGCCCTATTCCCAAATAGAGTTGTTTTGCTTGTGAAAAAGAATCTATCCAGTGCTTCTCAGGGATATATTTTAGTCTAGCTCTTTATCATTTGCAGCTTTGCCACTTGCCATTTTTCTATCTCCTAGGTTTTTCCCTTATCTCACACTGAATGGTTGTATCTGCACCTTGTTTTCTCAGCAAGGACAGTGCATACACAGAAATCACTCCAGCAGCTTCTGAACCACCCTAAATTCCTTCTACTCAGCTAAGATCCTACCAAAGCATCTGTATTGAAAGGTATACTTTGACCTAGAATTTCATCTGGCTCCTTGAATTCCTGGGTGCCTGCTCTAACTTTTACAAAAACTCAGATTCTCTGGGGAACACTGGACTTTCGATCCTAGTTACCAGTTTCCAGGATATCACCTTCATCTGTGTCTGGAAGCCTCTGGTGCTGCTGCTCCATCCTGGCATGCTGAGTTCTCTGGGAAGGTTAAAAGGCTAAGCAAAGACCTTTTCAGAAGCCAGTGCTGGCTTTGAACTAGCACACAACCTAAAGTCAAGTCAGTATTTCTTATTATCACATCATAGGCCAAAGATTTCCTGCATTAGATTGTTTTCAAAAAACAGGAAATTCCTTATCAGATGCTGTTTTCTCTCCCTCTTTAAAAAAATAGGATCTGCAGTTTTAGCACAGAGTAAGTGTTAAGTTCTGTTTGTTTCTAAGCCTACAGTAGAAACATCTTCAGCCAGAGCACTGCCTGCCATCACCTGCAGCACCTCAAACAAGCTGAGCTCCCTTTGGGCAGAAGTGTTGCTATAGGGGCACAGTGAATGAGAGAAGCTGATCACCAAACAACATGAGAAAACAAACAGTCCTACAAAGCACATAACTTACAGAAACCTAGGGACAGGCACTGCTAAATCTCTCAAGAGCCATAATACCAGCTGACACTTCTGCACCAAGAAATCCTTCTAAGGTGTTCAAAACAGCTTCAACAAATTTTACAACAGGCACCAAGAGTGAACACACACCTGTGCAAATTACCTTGCTCACTCAAACTCTGTTCTGCTCACTCTGCTTCCTCTGTTGTTCAGCCAGCTCCAGCACAGAATCTGCAAGTACTGAGTCAGCTTGGCCACATCTTTTATGTTCCACATACAATTTGTACTTCATAACCAAGTGTTCTATTTCTTCTTTGCCTTCAGGTACTCAACTCATAACTGCAGTTTCCTTACACCTTTTTAATTAGGTAGCTTAACCTCACATAAGGATACTGATGGGAGTCCAGACTAAAATTACTTGGTACAAACACAGACCTATTGTTCAGCAGGTGGCAACAAAGCATTTTTCTCCAGCCATGGAGGCATGGGCACTTGCAGCATCATGTCAGTGACTTCACATAAAACATGATAGGGGGCAAAAGTGAAATCTAGACTCGCATCTCCTGCAGATCTCAGATCTGACAGCTCTTCCACTGAGCTAAAACAGCTGCTGCAATTCCCTGCATTCCTTCCATCCTAATAAATATCCCTTAAAAACAGAAATCCATGGCTGATGGAAATACAACAATTCTGTTCCTAGAAGGACACTGAAATGTTTAAAGCATGAAATCCAATCTCCACTTTTCAGGAACAGTCATGAAAAAAGAATGTTTATTGCAAACTACCCATTACCCAGTGTGAGACCCAAGTCAAGTGTTCCAAACCATATGCATGAGTTTTGCTGTTTCACATTCTATGCATATGGAATGATAAATTTTTAAAAAACTAAATAAATGAAAAAACAAAAAACCCTTTCTTGAACAGTTCTACCCAGCAGACTACTTAGGACAGGACACAAGTCTCTGTGCACGTGTCCTGGAGTAATCCAGAATGTTATATTGTATTCCACAGTTTTTGTGCCCAAAAGTTGTTCCTGTCTCTTTCAGACCCTGCAGCAGGGACTTTGTGTGGGGGGATGCTACCATGGGCATTTTTAAAATCACTCAGTCCAGACAGATTTTTCACTGGGTAGTATTTGCTCCACAGACTGTTTGGTGTTTTCTCAGACAAAGGTTCTTCTCTTCCTCCCTTTTTGGGTCCTCTTTTCATATCTGGGTTTTTTCCCTTGCTTTGAGCTGCCGTGGGTGCCTGCAGGTGACCACAGGCAGCCCTGCTCCAGTGAGCCAGCCCAGATCCCTGCTCCAGCGCTCTCCCAGATCTGCTCTGGGACAGCAGAGCTCTCTCTCTCTAGAGGCAGCTTTGGGCTGGCACCTGTAGCCACTAGTAGAAACTGCATTTCATAATTAGAAACTGTTTAAAAGTGACTTTGCAAACCCTGTTGGCAGCAAAAAAAAAGCAAGCAAGGTCCTGGGGAAGGACACTCCATTCCAGTGCCAACAGACCAGTCGCATCCCATGTTCCCATGGGGTTGAAATTTAGCCCTTTGCTATCTAGGAGTTATTTACCTTTTTCCCCCTGCCTGTTGGCATTCTGTTTGTTAATAAACTGGGGTTTTTTTTCACTGAAATCTACTTATATCTTGTTCTTTATTAGTTGGAATCAAGGGGGCATTGCCCATTTCAGAGTGCCCACCTCTTTAAGTTGTCTCAAACCAAGACACACAAACTCTCTTGCTTTCCATTTAGAATACATATTCCCAGAATATACACTGAAAAAGAAATACCATTGCCCAGATGCATCTTTTAAGGAAAGGAAGAGAAAATAAGGTACAGTAGAGCTTTCTGGTATTACTGTAGGGAATAGATACAGGGTGAAGACTAAAATATTTAGTCTCCCTGGAGTTTTAACTTCAAACTGAAACCAGACACAAGCCAATAGTTCATCTTAAAAGTGGAGAAATTGCATCTCCTGCTGTTTGCCAATGTGGAATTTCCATCTGAACTATAAAGAGTGATGCCTGCTCCATTCCCTGTGGACATTAGGGAACTTTAGTCCAGTGGCTGAGATACACACACTCAGCTCATTTCCTGCTGCTGCTGGCAAGTCTTGCCAGCACAGGAAAGACAAGGGATTTGTGCACAACTAAAAGGGTATTTTTCCACCCATAAGATCTCTGTAAATCAGACTGCAGGGCTGTGTAGGGAAGCCTGCTGTGTTTCCAGCCATGGCAGGTGACAAGAGAAGCATTTGTCACCGATAACACTCACCTGGTACCTTGTAGAAATACCATGGAATTCACTTAAAATAGAACTGAGAACATTAAATTCTGCTGTGCTCCAGCTTCATTATTCAGTACACTACTAAGCATTCTGCACCAGGCAAAGCCTCTAGATTGATTTAAGATACAGCCACAAGCAATAATCAAGTTATGAGGGTGTAAAACAGAGAATGACAGCAATGCACACACTGAGGGGGAAAATAATTACGTCCTCAAGGCCAAACTAAGGTGGAAAAGCTCCTTGAGGCACGGAGTCACATAACTCTCAATATTTAACTCAAAAGCCTGTACCCCTCATCAAGATGAAAGAATGTTTAATTACTATCAGTTAGCTTTCATTACATGCAAATATCATGTTCATCTTTTTTTAAAATCATCTTGAATTCACTTGTATCGCTAAGTAGCCCTAAGAGCTCTTAAATCAAGGATCAGCAAGTACTCTTGTAGGAGAACAATCAAACTCAAAGTTCTATAGCATAAAAGGCCTCCTTTACAAAGACAAAACCAAGTATTTTGAGTTACCTCCCTCCCTATTACCCTCATTCTCCCACCCCAAAAGTATAAAACCCTTATGACTAGCACTTTCCCAGTAATTGTAGAAAAGAGCAAATGATTTTATCTGATGAGCAGAAAATAAGAGCCATGCTTGACTTTCCTTAAAATTCAGCTGGATGCTTTAGAACCATCTTAGAAAGGCCACAATTTCACTGTACTACACAGAAGCTTAATTTCAGAGTTAGACTGGTAAAATTAAGGTATCAACTCTGGATTACCACATAAAGAAGTCTGATCAGAAATACATTTCTTTAAATAAACATTCTTTTGCATTTCATAATGTTTTATCAAAGTATAAATACATTGTGAGAATAATCATATGCCCCATTACTACGCAGGCAGGACTCATTTTCTTCATGCAGAAAAGCCAATTCTTTATTCACAAAGTTATATTTATAGGAAATATCAGAAGGCACTGTGTCAGACCTAATTGGCTAACAAGACACTGACACTCAGTTTATTGGTTGGTAAAAGGCTAGGGTGTACATCTGCCAAATCTCTCTGTATTTGGTTAGTTTACATATTTCATTCACTGAGTCCCATGGGATAGATTCATTGTTTATGCAGGTGCCACTTATTTTCATATCTAAGAATAGGTTGTTATGCAAACAGATTCTCATTCTTAAGATTTCTCTTTATGGCCACTTACAAACTACTGCTAGCCTAGCTAGAGTAGCAGGGCCCAAACTATATTTTATAAAACCTTTATTTTATAATATCTCTACTTGTATGCAGTCATATATTCCCAAATTAAGTATTTAGCTGCATGAAACAAATGCCAGAATTCACAGAGCAGCTCTTCCTATCTCCAGGCCAATAAATCAACACAGGTGTCTGAGGTGCAATTGAAAACTTACTATATATGTTACAAACCTGACTATCTAGAGAAAAACCTAAATTCTGGTGTAATGAAGAAGAAATTTCTCTGAGGGAGAAAGATTTTTTTTTCAGGTAATGCTTTTCTCTGCATGACTGAGTGACAGCTTTTGGTGCAATGCACAGTTCCCAATGAAAATGGACAACTGCTTTACAAAAGCCCTCAGAAAAGGTCAGATGTATAACTGACAGCACAGACAAAGGCAGCCATCATCTCTCCTGTGATACTTAGTTCTGGTTAGCTCCAATCACAGTTAACAAATGTGGAATTCAGTTCCCTGCCTACTCCATTCACAAAACTTGAGGAGCATTCAAGGGAACTTCTGGGAGATGAAAGACATGGAATAAATATATTCAGTCATTATGAAAGAACTGCCAAGTTAAAGGAGAGGGAGGATGGCAGCAGGAAGCTTGGATCTCCAACATCAGACTGTGGGGAGGAGAACAATGAGAGTAGCCCAGCTTTCATCCTTCCTTCTAAGATGTTAGGAAGTAGAAACAAATGAACTCACTATGCTGGCTTGAAGATAATGATGTGTCATTTAGAATATAGAGGAGGAATGCAGCCTGGAGCTTCCTCAAAGTCTCATTAGCCCACAAATCCTTGCAGGAAGGTCTGAGCAGAATGGCCTCAAACAGAGCTGCTGCTTCTTCAGGGAATCCATCAGATGAACACTATTTCAGTTTAAGAAGGTGTAAGGGAAAAGAAGTTCTACCATGCAAGCAGGAACATGAAGATAAGACCATCTGTCCTGGTGTGATGACACTTTTTTAGACAGCCTTGGTCAAGTGAAACCAGGAGCAAGCTGAAAATACTCAAAACCCAATTGCTATCCTCAGTCAGCCTGAAAACTGTACAAGCAGGTAAGATGCAGTGGTGGCAGCGTGCCCAAGCACAGGGACAAGGTTATGGTCCCCAAATGCTTGCCAGCATCTAGCAGAGATGCTCAGGGAACACACAGCAGACAGAGGATACATTAGAGAGCATCCTGCTCCCAGAACCAAGCACTTATGATCAAGGCTGTCAAGGCATAGGGGGGAAAAACACTTCTTCCTAACACTTCTCTTTAGATGCTGTATTTAAATGCATTTCAACTGATTGTAAACTACAGCAGCAAACTACATTTCAAACATCATTTCTTCTTTGTTTCTACACACCTTATGCATATTTTTTCCCTACATGTGTAAGAATCTGAATCAGATAAAATGCAGAACACTAACTTCAGCAATAAGTGCCAGATACATGCCTGCTCCTCTGACATCCATTTGTGACTGAATTTATTGAGAAATGACGATGACTTGGTAGAATCAATTCTAGGACTTGGACATAAGGAAACAAGTTTATAACAGCTGAGCAGAGGAGTGCCGCTCTTAGCTACCTCTACTGCTACTTCCAGCAGCCAGCATTCCCAGGAATGCTGATGGAAGGCACACTGATGCTCGGAACAGATATCACCCCACCACCTGCATCAGATCAGAAAAAAAAAAAAATAAAGAGATAATCAAATCTACAGAGACACAAAGACATAGATGCCTAAGCACCTGACCTCACAGATGCACAGACTACAAATCTGTACTCAAGAAGACAGGAAATATTACAACTGCACACAGGAGACAAGCCAGAGTTAACAAGCACTCCAATGCTCCTGAGACAGGCAGTGATCAAAGCCTTGACTTGGTTCTACACTCCACAGTTTAGATCTTCACAGCTGACTGAAAAGAATAAAGCAACTGTAAATATTAATTTCATACCATTTTAGTTTACAAAAATACTCAGTGCTTGAACAGAGTACATCTGACATTACAGCTGCCAAATGGCAACATAGGAGGTCTCTGTCATAAGGAGAATATAAATGGGGAGGTAGGATGGCAATAAAGAACAGACATGAAATGTGAGAAAAAATTTGAAACAAAGGAAGCTTCTCACAGGCACAAAGTCCTGGTGGATAATAACTTTTTCTCTTGGTAATTACTGCTTGGCAACTGCCAGTCAGTTAGTAGGTGCTGTTTCAGTTTTCAACAGTGTTACTTTAAAAGCTAATATATACCACACACAGGAAAACAATTGTTTCTTCAAATACTCTCTTTCCCTCAAGAAATTACATCAATTCTGCATTAGTTACATCAAAATTTTTTATTCTTTCACTGCAGGTGCACTATAACCACCACTTTCCAAATTCTACAGTTCTTGTCATAGCCCAAACCTTCCTTATATTAAATTATCCAGACAAAAGAAAGAATCCAAAGAGCTCTATGCAGCAATAAATGGAAAGTATAAGCCTCATGAAACTACTGGAACAGCTTACAGCCCTTGGAGCTTGCAGAAAATCCAGTCATATCTGAATATTCAAGATAAATATGCTGAAAATAAAGCATATTTAAATCTCTTCAGCAGTCTCCCTGATTATTCACAGACTATCTGGCCTCAGATCTGTTTACCCTGGCTAAAAAAGTACACTAAGATAAAGCACTTCAAAGTCCATTCTGATCCCCTGCTTTCATGTGTCTCTGTTCTTCTGGAAGCTACACTTTTGTGGCTGTGATCTACCAGCTATTTTCAGAACTGCTACCACCTATGTCACAGAGATAAAAAAAGTTTCTAAAAGAGCATTGTTGTTGTGTTATTGAGCACAACATTTAATAACTATTTGCTGTCAGGATCTTTAAGTCATTTATTTTACCAGAGCTGCTTTGCATTCAGTACCTTCCTGCATGCTAATTTGGAACATAAATTCTTTTCAGCTGTATCTCATTACTATACAAAATAAGCAGTTCACTACTCCATCACAACTACTCAAGCTCATCCTCCTCTTCTATTATCTTCAGTGACAAACCAACAGAGAACTTGAATTTTTCTGGCTTTTATTATGCCAACAGTACAACAAGGAAACCAAGGATGGGCTGTAGAAGAGTCCTGAGAAACCACAAGCCCCTGAAGTTTTATAGAGTTCTTGTCTATTTCTTTTAGACTCCTTGAAAAAAAAATCTCATCAATACCCTTGTTTTAACATACTCTGTAACTTTACTTAAAGTATCAATTCTCCACTAGATTTTTATTTACAACAATTTGAGTTATGCCTATGACATACATGCTTTAAATGATAGGAAGGCTACCTAAAAATAAAAATGCTGTTTTATTATATATACAAAAAACATACCTGAGGATCTACTTTTCCCTAATGTTCAGCAAATGTACTATGGATTCTTTTACTTTTTGCAGGTCTTTTTAGTTAAGGAATCTTTTTGTAAACCCATAGGTTTGTTTCTATAATGCTTGCAAGGAACGGGTTCCTGATGAAGGTCTTTCAGAGAAAACCAAGAAAAGCATCAATACCTCATCAGGGCACACACCCTCTCCCCTGGGACAGAGAGAGAGCAGAGCTGGATCCCAGATGTTGGGCAGCAGCACCCACCATAGGGACAGGCAGTTCCAGGGGTGCATCCTGAGCTCCCTGAGGTGCTGCCCATGTGGGTGCAGGTGGGGGCTTTGCTGGCTCCAGATCTCTGAGCACAGAGCACCCCTCACACCACGGTGCTGGGGCAGTTACTTTCTCCATCCACATGCAGCCCCAGACCAGCAGCATCCTGAGCCTACACAGGGAAGGTACAGCCAAAACACAGCGTGACATCCCAGTGTGCCAGAGAGCCAAAAACACAGCATCACCCTCACAGAGTGCAAGGCATCTGGAAGACAGCATCACCTTCCCTGTGTGCCAGGGATCTGGCACCATAAAACACAGTGTGACGTGTCCTGTTTTAATTGCCAAGGTCCCCTACCTCTGCTGCTGGGCTGAGGGGGCTGGTCACCCTACTTAGCTTGTCAGAGCATCACAACCATCCTGTGGGTACCTGAAGAGATAAAAAAGAGATAAAAGAGAAAGTGAGTACATTTCTGGATGAGCAATGATGCAGTATCTCAAGGCTACTCCTGCTGTTCAGAGCCACCTCGCAGGAGCTGCTGGCAGTGACCACTGCCCTCCCTCAGCCATCTTTTGGCATGACACCATCTTCCCTCCTCCCTACAAATTGAGGCTGGCCTTTGCTTCCCTTGGGATATGCTGGGCCTGCCATTGGGCAGGGGTTGTTCCAGGTGCTGCTCCAAGCCCCAGCTGGGGGCAATGAGCTGCCTTCTTCCACCCTCCTCCTCCCCACCTGTGCCATCCCTCACCATGCTCTGTATGCCTGTTCACCAGGAGAACACGGTGTTTCCACTATGCCAATACAGCAAAACATTACAACAAACCCATTAAGTCCATGGGGGTTACTCTCCTCCATAAAATGTCATAAAACTAATTTTGAAAGATACTGGAAATTGTGACAGCTCCCTCGTTAAATTACAAAGTTTCACATGGAAATCATGGAAGTTCAAGTTGTCCCTTGCACTATATATTCTTTATTAAAATTAATAGGATCTCAAAATATTTATCAAAATATCAAAGGAAATCAGACAAGCAAATTGATTTCTTTAGCTTCTGGAAGGCCTGATATGCTGCCTTGCCAAATCCACAAGATATGGGATTTTCTTGGACCTCATGTAGTAATACATGTACTCTGTCTTGTAATATGCAGTTCTGGATTTCTGTTTGTTACAGTTGTGTGGCTGTTTTTAAAGTCACCTAATACTGCTCTTCACAAGCCAAACTGTGCCAGACTGAGGAGAGGACCTTCTCAACTAAAGAGATTAATACTACCCAAACCTGTATTCTCCACAAACATTTGATAAGTTGGGTGTTTTTTTTTATTATTGGAATTGCATGGCAATCTGTCCCAAGAACTCCTGCTTGAGAAACCACCTCATTCTGAGCCTCAGGTGAGAGAGCAGTTAGTTTCTGAATTCATCCTATCCAGCATTTGACTCTATAAAGTTTATGTTTTCATAGGCTTTCTTTTCAGCATACATAAAGGGCTTTAAGCTAAAAAGCAAAACTTTCCAAATGACACATTATCAGCACAAAAAAGAAAAAAACAACAAAACCATGGAGATCTTTAGGTTACCACAAGTTCCAATAACAAATGAAAATGTTTGGGGAGTTCTCAACACTTCACTGCAGAGCTGAATAATTGCAAATAGGTGGGGAAGGGAAGAAAGTACTTCCAGATGACAGAAGAGAAAGGTGGTAGGAGGAAAGAGTCAGCACCTTCAAACAAGGGCAAGAAAAGAATACTTATCACTGTCATCTAATTAGGTCACGGGGGAAATCAGTAATAAATTCCACATAACAGTGCAAGCTCGAGGCACAAAGAAGCGACTTGGTAGGGTGATGGCAAATCAGAGTATTTGTACTTCCCAGCTGGTGACATACTTGCTTACTAAAAAGCCATGTATTCAAGTAGAGCTTTTTTCTTTCCTATTGTGTATTTCCCACTGGGAAACTGCTGTGCATTTACAGATTGATGGCCACAGAGACCTTCCGTGTTCTGAGCAGCTAAGCCTCAGTTGAATGTTGTTGGACCCTGCAGTGTACTTCTACTTTAAACATACAATATTCTCCTTGGAGTTCAGCTAAAATGCTTTTACATCTTTATTGAATATGACAATCCCTTAACTGTGACTAAACCCAGTTCACCAGGATTTTTATCATGCCAAGACAACATAATTTTCCTTCTGTAGTACATCCATAGAGATGTTTCTTCTTCACAGCCTTTACTGTGATTCCTCTAAGGATCAACACACTAACACGACTTGTTATAGGGATTTAAAGAGTTTACAATGACCTTGCTCCTCTCTTGATTTGCTGGAGAAGGAACCAGGTGATCACAGGGAAGCCCTGGCTTACAAGATGCTGATGGCTCTGCACTTCCTGAAACTAGAAGAAACATTTCTCTACATGGTATGAGAACTCATCTCCTTATGACTTCATAGCCTTAGTGCATTATATTACACTACATAAATACACAATCACACTCACTTATATTTAGGGCTCTCCTTAAATATCAAAGTAGCATTACAACTGTGTATTTTCAGTATAGACAGGCTAAGGTGAAATGTTCACATTTGGTAAGAAGGGCAAAATTTAAAAAGCCATACCCATCATGTAGAAACAAGGAGGGAAAATGGGAAAATTAGGGCATAGAAGCAACAGAGAAAAAAACCACCAAACCAGCCCATAGTATATTTATTGGGTATGATCTCAAACAAGCACTGGCAGTGGGAGGTGGAAGGAAGGCCAAGAGGGAGATGCAGAAGGTTGAAAGTGAGATGAGAGGCACATGAACTTGGGCAGTGGAAACTGCATGTAAAGATCCAGACAGGAAAGAAGCTGTGAGCTGTCTTTGGAGTGTCTGTGAGGAGAGGGCTCAGGGGAAATGGAAAGATAGCACCAGGACATACCACTTATATCCAGGTATATTCAGGTGAAAAAGATAAGGAAAGCTTATGGGATTTCATGGTTTGAACTTCTAAAAAAGGTCCTACAATGTAAATGAAATCCCTTCTTGCCATGAACTTGACATAATTCCTGTCTGAGAAGGCTTTGCTCTCCAGTCAGGGTGCTATAGTAAAATAAACACTCATTTCAGCACATTTACATGCCAAAAGGAAACTCCAGCCTCAATCCCCAGAAAGGCAGTGGCACTAAAAAAAAGTCACCAGTTTATGCTGTGTGATTTGAAGGAGAAGCACCACCTGAGAGACTTCAGCAAAGGTTGGGCACCAAGTCTCTCACAACAGAAATTCCTCTTAATAACACGAAGACACACAGAGCCATGGCTGCAGCATAGGGTTTTCCACTGAGAAATTAAATATATGTAATAAAGCATTTCTTTAGGAAGCCTGCCTGGGAAGCTGTGTGTATATTTAACAGAGCAGAGAAAGCATTTAGAAGTAGTTCAGCCTCACAAAGATATTGCCCCTCGGTGTAGGCAGGGTCAGCAAGAGCCTGAGTTTTCCACCACATAACAACCCATCTGCCTTTATAAACCTGACAGCAGCATGGCTTTGTTCTCCTCCTGAGAGCACAGGAGATGTGCAAGGATTCACCAAGCAGCCAGCTTTATGGGTTCCTGGAAGGAAGGCTGGTAGTGCTGTAACTCCCTTTTGTAGGAATGTTTGAAATGCCCAGTGACTCCAAATAGCTGTGTCAGTCTGCAGGGTATGAAGGAACACATTCTTCCCATTTACCTCCACACAATGAAATAGCATTTGATTTTGAGCCACTCAGGGTTACAACCTGTGTGTAACCCATTGAAGAACATTTTTGTCAATCCCCTTTTGATGTGTTTCCTGCTTTTAACCTTTAATTATTAAATATTCATGTTATAAAAGGTTCTGCATGCCAGTCCTTTAGCAATTTTTCTTGAAGAAGAATGAGCTTAAAAATGTAAAATTCCCTAAGAAAAAAATAAAGGTTATAATTTCAGCTTACCAGCACCACTTGTACAAGAAAAATGCTACACTTAATGCAACATGTGTGAGTGCACATTATAAGGAAAGCTGCTTATCATATTAGCAGTGTGTGCACGTGTGCCTGCATATTTTATGTAGATATGTCCTTTCTCACAATGGGATTATTCCATATTATAAAATGTACAGAAAACACATCAGAAAATGGGTTGCCAATTCTTGATGTAAATAAATTTATTGGCACACAAAGTGCCCTAATTTTTTTTTTTTTTTTTTTTTTTTTTNTTTTTTTGGGGGGGGGGGTGGAGAATGATAATAGCAAAGAAATTGAGATTCTCCCATAACTTTATTACATGTTTTGAGATCTTTATATGGAAAATGTCTAAAAGAAACAACCCCACACTCCCTGTTAAAGTTAATGGTTATTTCAGAGAAAATCCTTTGCTACAAATCTGACTATTTACTCCCAATTATAGAGCAGTTAGAACAGTAGGAGACATAAAATATTCCATAATCTTCTTCAGCTAGCAAAATTAAATTATCTTGAAATAAACAGTGATAAATACATGTTCACCCCCAATACTGCAAATGTCTTTAGGATGTATTGCATATAAGTAAAACCTTACAAAGGGAAGGCCTTGTAAAGTTCTGGCTCAGGCCTACTACTTCAGCTAGGTAGAAAAGGACTATGGCAAAGTGACTCAGCTGAATTGGAGGTAGAAAAACAAATTCTGTAACCATTGTGTGTTCACATGGTGATGTGTGGTGGTTGGCTGAATTATGTTTGTTATGATTTAAAACTATGTAACTGATAACCAGATAACTGCTTAAAAAGGACAGGTTTTTGGAATAAAGCAGCTTTCCTTTGCACCTGCCTGGGGACCCTGCATTGCTTCAGACCCTCACCTCACAATGCTGTACTTATCCAAAGCCTTCTTCTCAACACATACAGTGTGACTCCTTCAGCATGATGAATGGCAGGCAGCCTTGGCCCCTTAACCTTGCATTTGCATTCCCAGCAGCATGTCCTTAGCAGTGATGGAACAGTGCTGGCCATTTCCTTTTAGTGCATGCATAGACAGGAATCACTTCATGCAGGATAACATGTTTTAGCAGCCTTATAGGGCTGAACAAGTCAGCCGATCTAAAGAGCTTCAGCCTTTAAAGTCATTTTGGAACCAACATGAGGATGCCAGAAGTAAAGGTAAATGGATAATAGAAATGCATTCTATGATGGGATTACATAAACTGAGGACCAACAAACACTTGTTGGATTTAGAAATTTGGTTCTTGCAAGGCCAGCAGACAGTTTGGGGCTGAAAGTAAATGCTAAAGTGCAAATGCTGTCTTGACAGCAGGCAGAGGCAGGCAGGATAGCAATGCTGAGGAGTCAGTGCTCAGCAGGGCAGCTGCAAGGGCACATTTCCCTCCATGCAGGAGCTCACCCTGTGCAGCAAGAGCTGCTGGAAGCACTGGCCAGCCAGCTCACAGAGGGCAAAAACATTACTTCTTCCCTTACATTAACCAGAATCCAAGAGAAGCATTCAAAATTTTCCCATCCGTTCCCATTTAAAATTCAAGAGTGATCCCACAACAGTGTATTATGGAGTACAAAGACAAGGAGTTACTGAATATTTTTCAATAGAGCAGAAGGTGGTGTGTTTCCCTGTGGTACCTGTGTCTCCAGCAGGAGGGACACAGGGTAAGAATACAGCAACAACTGATTATAAAACAGCAGGTTACATTTACTAGCCACTGGGGATGTGTCACAGCTCAGCTATCCTGTAGCTGGACAAATAAATCTGGCCATAACAGAAAATCCAGCTCAGCTAATCCTAGTTTGTTCTAGAACAAATCCCTGAGTGAGCAATAATAGCATAGACTTGAACTCAAGGAGATTGCAGCAGCCTTCTTATTAGAGGGTAAAAATGAGCCTAGGCACAGACTTATTATTAAACACAACATGAAAAGGGCCCTGGTTTATTCCCCTTCACAGCTCAGCCATCCTGACCCCAACCATTCCCTGACTCTGGCTGCAGCAGCTCCTGCTGTGGGTTTCCCTGGCAGCCTCTGACTGCTGGGAATTTCCTGCTGAGCTCTGCCTGCAGGGATCAGTTTGCAGCCTCTGACTGCAGCTTCTACCCAGCCAGGCTGTGACTGCAGGTTCCAACAACAGCTCTGACTGCACACCCACACTGACCTCACTGCAGGGATTCTCCTCCTCAGGATCCTGCTCTATGGTTCTCTGCTCCATAATCCTCAAGGCTCCTCCTTCTTGATGATTTTTCCCCTCACCAGCTCACTGTCTCTTTTATCTCACTCATCCTCATTGGATACAGCTGTAACTCATCAGGGGTGAGGCTGTATTGGGTAATTAACACAGCTGTTACTGATCAGGGGTGAGCTCACCTGCATTCCCTTCTCCTATAAAACAGGGACCCCAGCCAATCATGTTCAATCCAGAATGCAGACATATCACTGTCCAAGGAGCTGGGCAGTGTCAAGACCCTGGTCAATCAGCTGTCCAAGCCTGAAAATCTGACCCTCCTATATGAGAGGGATCTGAACAATAAAACACACTGTTTGTCTCATGATCATCAGTGACTTGAGTCATAAAAATGTCTCCAACCTACAACTACACGTAACAGAGATGCACTTTGTTATCACTGCATTATAAAGAGTAATTCTGAGGTTATTTCAGCCATTCCACGGAGGTGGGGTAAGCTGTCTCAGTTTTGTCATGGGGCCATTTCTGCCTTACAATTGCCATGAAGCTGCTGCTGGGTAGGGGCCTCATCTCCTGCTTTTGGCAGCACATCCCTGTGGATGGAGCAGAAACTGTGCAGTGCTGCAGCCTGTCCTCACACTGATGTACTGTAAGGCTTGTGCCAGCAGGACTGCTGCTGAGGAAGGCAGTCCTCTGAGCCCTCCTTCTCCGCATGAGGGTGAATTTGTAACTGTGCAATGTCCAGCTCATGGTTTTAATCTGCTACAGCTGTTGTGCATCCTGTGATGGGAGCAGAAACTGCTGCAAGAGAGGTTTTGCTCCTTTTGAGCTGTTTTTGTGGAGCTGTACAGCTCTGCCACACGCATGCAGCATTACTGTGTTCCACAGCCAGAGCCCATACACTGCTGAAGGGAGGCTGAGAGAGCTGCAGCCATACATTCAGACTCACCCCTGAGCATGGCACAGAGAACACAGTAATGATGACTGTGTGGGTGACACACACAACTAATCAAAAAGCAAAAATAGCAAGTTGTGCACTGAGCAAAAACTCCTTTGATGGAATCAAGCAGCATATAATATCAGTTGATCATCAAACCCCCCCAAAAGACCAAGAGAAAAATCCTTACAAGTGAGCTGCTGAGGACGACACCACTATAAATTTTCCTAGAGCTACAATCATGAGCATGGCCAGCACTCCTATGCTAGAGCAAGTCCTCTGTCCATCTACAAGGAAATCTTAACTGTCCCCAGTATTTATTGGTCTATCACAGCTCATGCATTTGTCAGGACAAATAAACAGTCTTTTTTGACATATCATCCAATGCTACTTTGTATAGTAAAAGCCACCACTCAGTCCACATCAAAAATATTCCCAAAACGCCAAACAATCACTCTTATGCTACACCAGGGTATAACAAATGGAAGAAAATTACCCCCACATGTCATGTGTAAAGGGAAGATACCTGTGCAGGTATTAAGGGAAAGGGAACATGGCACAAGGTAATGGGGATGTAGGTCCAGACAAGCAGCCAGCTGCCTGACTGCAGCACACAGCAGTACTCTGCTCAGTGTATCTGGAGGGAACAAAAAAATTAGTGAGGGAGGAGTGGAGAAAGGGAACACCAGTCTTCTCCTGACTGCTTCTGGAACATGATAGCAACTGGGTCATAAAGAAGCTGCAAACCTGCTTCAGCAACCACTGAGAGGAGCAGCAAAGACATATCTGCAAGATCCAGGTAACCAGCAGACATCTGACTAGGATGGGAATGAGGAGGAGAGAGATACCCCCTAGTCCCATGTGAGAAATTCTGCATTTCACACTCCAGGCAAGAGGCTGAAACTTACTTTGGGTGGGAAGGAGAGGCTGAGGATCAACCCGACACCAAAAGCAGAGAGGAAATTATGAAAATAGTGACAGCCAGTGGCTCAAGCAGAGCTAGAAGTATTCCTGGTCATGGATTTTTCCTGTGATTTTCAGAATCAGATTCCCACAAGCTTTTCTATTAGCATACTTTTACTTTGTATTAAGAGCTTAGTAAATACCAATTTATAGCTGAAGAGCACAATTATACGTCATGAAATAGGGTTCATATGCCCTTCTCAGGATTCTCTCCAGTGCATTTCCATTTTAAACTATACATCCATTTTAGAGGACTCCTTTTTAAAAAGAGCAAGCCCATCTTATAGGCTTTTTTTTAATATTTTGCTGACATGCCTTTGTAGTTCAGGACAGCAGCAGTGCAGTTTCACTTCATTTTTCCTCTTACTTTGACTTTCACTTTGTATTTTCTCCTATTAGTGAAAACAATTTGTCTCATATTAGAGACAAGTTTAGGAGAAAATGCTCTGGAGTGTTTCCTCTAGAATAAAAGAGCTTCAGCAATCCCTTTTCTGCCAATGAGAAAATGAATACCAGTGGGTGAAAGTGAATAAAACCAACTGTTTATTGACAAAGTGCCCATATGGCACGGGGAAAAAAAAAATTAAAATGGTAGATACTGAGCTGCCAGAACCTTACCCACTCCCCCACACACACCTACAGCAGAACAAAAACCCCAAAAAGCCAGGGGAAGAAACAAACTGGCTGGCCACACAGCATGGGGGAACAAAATGGCACCAGGTTTTTCTCAGGAAAAGGAAAATTCATTCAGGAGTTTGGGAAAAACAGATAGGAACCTGTTGAACTTCTGGTGTTGGTCTCTTCCTCACAGCAGATGAAGCTGGTGGATTTTGGTGCCCTTTCTCTTATACCTTATGCTTGTCCTGTTGGTTGGTAGAATCCCAAACCTGACTTCTGCAATTTCATATTTCTGACAGTGAATCTACCCTTTCTTCCCACAGATTACTCTTCAGTCTCTGTATTAATTCTCTCTCCCTGTCATGGCATGCTTTTTCACAGCTCATACAATCCATGCCTTAATAGCAAGCTGATAGAAAACATAAAACTCCTCACACAACACAAGCAAGAACTGTATCCTTCTCTACTCCAACAAAGTCAGGATAGCCTAGATTCCTAACAGACTGTAAAAATTATTCCTTATATTTACTGAATGATTTCTACATCATTACTCCTGCCCTTAATGCCCCAAGCAAGTCAATGAGACCTGAGGACACAACAGTTTGCAGAAGCTACTTTTTTTTTGCAAGGTTTTGTAAGATGCAGAATACATCTGTTCAGCATGTGAAATGTCAGCAGCTTTATTGTGCACAGATTCAGTGACTTAATGGGCTTAAAAGTGGAGTGGATCAGTGAGGAAAGTTTGTGCCCAAGTGGACCATGCTCCTTTCTGGAGGTCTGGATCAGAGGGAAGGGCTTGCTGCTCTGACCTGCCCACAGCCACATAAGTAGAAAATGGACAAAAACAAGGTACAAAGCCTTCATTCCCTATTCCACACAGAGATTGCAGGTGACTCCTGACCCTCATTTAAAACCACAGAGACAAATCAGGGTCTTTTCCTCTCCCTAAGCTCAGCAATGTAAGCTGTTTTATCGCAGCACCTTGCTAAAAACCTGTAATAAATTTCCTGACAACTTAATTTGTGTGTATTCAACCCTTTGAACTTTCATTAAACTACTTTATTTGCCTTCTATGAACAATTTACCTATATTTTCAGTGATAATAAATGACAGAGAAGCAGGTAAACAAGCAGAAATACACAGGCATCTCCACAATTAATTTTTGGGGAAAAATATAACCAATTCAGTCAGTAAGGAGTAAAAAATAAAAGAGCAATTGCACTTAACATTAATGCAACCTTTACTGTAGAAAAGCTAATCCCCAAAATGGCTGTGGAAAGAATGGGATCAGTAAGGCTGGAAGAGACCTCTAAGATCAAGTCCAACCATTAACCCAGCACTGGCATCTTGCAAGAGATAGCAGTTTGTATTGGGAATTACACAGTAGGGAAACAAACAGGAGAGAAAACATTTTTCAGCTCCTCATGTCACAAAATGAGGCCTTTTCCTGACTTACTGTTAACATCACAGGCAGTGTAGTTATCAGCTGCCCGCTTCAAGTAACACTACCCCTGCAAAATTAACATTTTTAGAATAGAAACATCCCTGCAACATAATTTCCCAGTAAGACACGAAGCCTAGAATAAATAATAAGTTTAAAAGTTCTTCTCAGTGATTTTATCTGCCATATTAAAAAGTAGATGCTCGTAAGATGCAATGAAAGCTATTTAAATCCATCCAAATATACAGTGCTTCAGATAGATAAAGTGAGACAAGAATACATTCCATTATCAAAACTAGGGTGACAATTTCAGCTGGATGAATATAAATGCATTGTAATTTACCTAGCAAGTGTTTAGTATGTTCTTTATTACTTCTGACTGCCTGTGAGAGTTCTCATTTTATTCCCCTAAGTGAGGACAGGTTGCAGCAATAGGGAATGTATTTTTGTGTTTCACTGAACAGCAGATGAGAGAAAGATCTCTGTTTTTAAGATATTGGCATTACTTCAGGATACTTAAGTACTTATAATTAAAGAAGTAACATGAAGCGTCAGTGAAATTAAAAAAAAGGAAACATTTCCTAGATAACCTCCCTGACAAATAAAAGAGAGAATGATTTTAGTAATAAAATGTTTTTAAAGTGTTAGTAGCTACAAATAGTGAATGCAATTACCTGTTATCTCTGATCCTTTGAAATTTTCACACCTAGGAAAATAGAGCACCAAAGGTGAATTGCTTCCACTTTGCAAAGATGTAACTTCATATTATCCAGTCAATCTTGAGTATTCACTCCAGTTCCTGGTCACAGCTGGTGGGGGTAGCTCTAATGCTGCACAGTTCATTGATTCTCACAAGTCAGAAGGTGAGGGATGGAAGCCATGCAAAAAACACATTGCTACCATGCCTTCTCTTTCCCCAAAGATAAAAGGGCCATCATATTTTCTGCCAAGGCAAAGGGCTTCTTCTCAGTTTATAACAAATAGGTCACGTCACATGAAAAAAAAAAAAAAAAAAAAAAAAAAAAAAAAAAAAAAAAAAAAAAAAAAAGTGAGCCAGGACCACTGAGGATATAGACTGAGCTGAAAGAAAAGATAATCTAATCCTGGCCCAAACACTACACAGATCCTTTGTCTCAAGTATCAAGAATGGTAAGAAGGTTATCATGGGTTAAGGCAGGATAACTAAAGGAACAGAAGCATGGAAAAGAAATTTGCCAAATGGGAGAGAAGGAAAAGGCAAAAGATCTCAACCTCAGTGTAATGAAAATGTCCTTTAAAGATGTATTGAGAGCTTCTGAGCTCAGTTCTGGCAGTCATCTTTGAGCAAGAGAAATCACACTGGAAGAGGAGGAGGCTCCAGGGGGGACCAGGGGAAGGAAATTATTCTAAGAGGAGATGACATTGCTCTGCACAAACTCATCATGAGTTTAGGAGAGGAGACTGAGGTCAGACCTCATTGAGGTCTTCAACCTCCTTCCAAGGGACAGTGGTGGTCCAGGTACCAAACACTTCACTCTCCTGAGCAGTAACAGGACCTGAGGCAACAACTGAAACTGTGTTGGGGAGGTTTGGGTTAGCAAAAAATTCCTCCCACAGAGGGTGGTGGGGCACTGACCAGGCTCCCCAGGACGTGGTCATGGCCACAAGGCAGCCAGGGCTCCAGGAGCATTAGGACAGTGCTCTCAGGGAAGGGGTAGGATTGTTGGGGTGTCCTGTGTGGGACCAGGAGTTGGACCTGATAATCCTGTTGGGACACTTCCAACTCAGCATATTCTGTGATTGTATGATTCAGTTACTGGTGACGATCAGAGACATTTCACAATAGCAATGTTGTAAGCAAAGTCACCCTCTTGCCTCAAACAGCTTGCCAAGAGCACATTTCTAAAGGCACAGGACAATGCTGCCTAACCAATACCATTCTCTTCACTTTCCTAGTAAAAGGTATGTTTCAGTGAAGTTTCTCATTTGAGTGGAAAACCTTGTAGTACAGATCAGCAGCAAAAGGACATTTCTCTTAGCCCAAGCAAGAACTGCTACTCCAGCCTGCCATCAGAGAGAGTCTTCAGTGTCAGGGAAGGGAATGGATATGCTTTCTGCTCCTAAAACAGTTTTTTATTTTTTTTTAAAGAGTGTCAGCTAGACCTGACATGACATTTGAATGATACAAGGATGTCTCTGACAATCTTATTGTAGGATGTGTCAGCTTGTGACAAGGTGTCAAAAGTTTCCCTGGACAGGATCTTCCAGAAGGATCTTCCATTCCCTACTACTTCCACCCCAGATTTTTGCCACAGAAAGACTTTCTGGCTTTCCTGAGAGCTCCTCATTAGAGGATAAAGAGCCTGAAACCCAGTTTCAGTGAACATTTATCCACCTGGACAGAAGGTCACTTTACAATGAGATTTTCCCTTAGATCAGTGAGAGGGAGGAACTGAAGTGAGAGAATAACGTGTTCAGAAGCACTCTCAGAAAGACTTTACAGGAGTCCTGTGGTGCCTGGTTGTAAATGCAAAAAGGTTGTAAAGGTTGAGATGCTCTCTATTATTCATGTAAATCCTTTGTACTTTTTACACAGCAAAGACATTAAAATTGTCTTAACCAGCTAGCTGCCAAAGTATTTATAACACATTCCTAACGTAGTACTTGGAATCCAGGAATATGCTAAATTAAGTCTGTGGCAGACCCCTTTGGCTTGGTGCTAAGGCTGTCTTCATACTATACACAGATTATTTTGGTTAGCAAAAATGTTGACACAGACAACATTTTTTATGAAAAAACCTCAAGCATCACAAAAGCAGACAGGCAGTTTAAATAAGAGCTGCCCACTCCTGAAACCTTGGGAAATACAAGCTAAATTCAAAGACATTTGGATTTAGTCCTTCTGCTGGGGACTGTGATGTTCAGGGACAAGATCCAGGCTGCTGTAAGAGGTAAAATCTTGAGTGTGCTAGCAGACACTGCCACGCATGAGATTTCAAAAATTAATTCTCAGACAAAAAAGGAGGCAAGGAGAAAGCCTTCCTTACTCCTCCCATGCCTTACAATGCCATTCCTGCTGGGGTATCTCCTTGTTCTTAACTCTGACAGCATTTCCAGTTTGTAAGAAAATCCTTATTACTGACATCTCTCTGCATGCTCAAGGTGTGCAAGGTTGCTCAGGTCTCACAGGATTCCAAGAGATGGAATAGAAGAGGGAATAGCCTGACCCCACGTGCTGATGTACAAGTGACAAAGAGCCATCCCTGCAGCTCTCAGCACCCAACAGGAACAGTTACAAGGTGGGAAGATTTTGGTTTGTCTGAAAAGGAAGGAGAACTTGAACCTGCAGCTCTATAGAAAATTTCTCTGATATTTAGATGCAAAAACAGCCTGTGTTTAAAAACACAGTTCTATAGTAACTTTTTAATGATTTTTCATACTATGAAACTTCAAGAACCTATTAAAAGGTTGAAAGTTTGGTTAATCTACACAAATGACCCAGAAGCTCCACATATTTTCCCAGGCATTTGAGGTTCACCCAGATCGTTGCAAACTAAATATCAGCGTGGTATTAATGCAAAAGGGATTATAGAGAGATTCTTTTCTACAGAGAGGATTATTATTATTATCTATTTCTATAGAGTCTGAGACAAATAGGAGCCCATCTGTTTATTAACATTCATCCCCACATGGGCAGGTTGTTCTTTCAGGTGTCTTCAAGAACAAAACTAGTATTTCTGAACACAAGTTCCTAGTTCTTCATGCCATGTGTTCAAGAGATATCAATGGAAAGGAATTTCCTATTCAGAGAAACAGTGGGTTTGGAAAGAGCCCTGAGATACACCTCTCATGAGGACTGATTAGAATCCAACTTACAAACTCTTCAGCGTTATCTGAAGCCTCTCCCACACAGCACAACAGGCTCAGGGGATTTTGATACCAGCCAGAGTGGGAAACAAAAGAATCATTTTCCAATTATGCTGTGCCTGAAGTGTTCAGCTCACTAGAGAAAGTCCACAACCACCAGCTACCAGTCATAATTAGCATACTATAATGGCATTTAGTTTTTCCCATGGGACATCAGGTGGCTCAGATGTGTAGCATAATAATTACCTTTAACTTAAATGGGTCATTTTTACCCCTAAGAGACAAATTTATTAATTTTCCATCTCTGTGGAAAATCAGTTATATGTAAAGCCTACTGAAGCCTATTCCAATTACCTTTCCCTGGGTGTTGCATTGGTCACTCCTGCTTGGAATGAGTCTGTACTGCCAGGGGAGAGCTGCTTGTCAGGAATGTTAATGATGGTCTAATAAAGAGGAGGTTGATTTTAAAACAGGAGAAAAATGAACACTTAGTGCAATAAATAAAAAGAAAAAAAAAGGCAAAATTCTTGGGAAGTGTTGACAAGGGACAGGAAAAGAAAGGTATCCTTCTTGTCACAAGGACTGCTCCTCAAGGTCACCAGGATGAACAAAAATAAAGATCAAACATCTTCCACCACAAATTTGTTCAGTTTCTGGTTATGCCAAATTTTAGAGTGTCCCCACAGATCATCTGTAGAAATAGAGAAGTTACACAGATTCTGGTTGAATCATAATGCCCAGAACATCCTTTCAGAACATATAATATTTGATTTTATTTACTTATAAGAGTTTGTTAGAGTAGTTAATTCCTTGAAAGAAAAGTTTTCCAGTTCTAATGGGCACCTATCTAAAGAGCAGTATGATGAAAAAACAAAAGTCAATGCAAACAAGTGGTATTCTATTGGAACATTATGTCATCTTTTCCAGAAATCATTCCTCAGTTTTCTAATATGTTATCTATTGATTTATTTTCAGTTTCCTCCTATTTATATGCTGACTTTTCACACTGCAATAATATGAGTATTAAAAAGCATGAACAAAATTTTCCCTGTTCAGGCTATTTAACTTCAACAAATGAGAACTGGAAGTGATTATTTTTGACAAGTCTTTGCTCTGCAGGCTACCAATAGCTAGATAACTACCCTTGTGAAAGAAATGTCAACATACAATTTATATGCATGACATTTTTTCTGTCCAAATGAAGATTTCAGCAAGATCAAAACACTTCAAGTTAGTATGTAACAAATCATCTTGGAGTTAGTAAATTTAACAGCCTAGAATATGCACAACACATCCATGGTGGGGACCATCCTTGATTATAATAGAAAAATTAATCATGTTCCTATGAAAAGCAAAAACCAATAGTATTGTATTCCAGAAGTCCTACTCAAAGTTTAGAGGATTATGTACTGCTTAAGACACTGAAAAGTGTCTTCTTTCAAATTTGGCCCCTTTTTCAATACTATTCTGTGTGCTAAGCTCTCTAATAGTGGAGTTTAGGCAGCCTTGTCCTATTACTGGCTTCCACAAACATCCAGCACTTTAATTTTTATTAAAAGCAGTACCAGTACTTATGAGTCCCTTGGAGTTTTTGGAGGTTGCTCTTTGTCCCGTCTTTTTTTTCTCATCAGTGCATGCACATGTGTGTAGACACAAATACATATACAATGTAGGTAGATATATGTGTATATATGTATGTGTACATATATATAGATAGATAGATAGATAGATATATGTATATATATATATATATAAATATCTGAAATGAAGTCCAGAGGCAGCAGCTTTAAGAGTTTGTTTCAACCTCTGCTAAACAAATGCCCAGACTTTTTGGCCTCTCACACCTCTTACTCTCACCATTTTCCTGACCAATGTCAGACCAAATCTTTTCCCCATCCAAATGCCCAGCTTCAGACTTGAGTGAGTTCCCACAAATCTGCAGGCCAATGGTGTTTCCTGGACATGATCCTTCCCACAGGATATCTTGGGAAGAGGAGATGTCTCACATGGCAGGGAGGAAGAGTTCACACACAGGATATCAGTCCATGGCAGCTGATGTCTCGTGTCTCCCCACACACAAAGAGTGGCTGGAGGCTCTTGTGGGCTCTCCTATTTCTGTTTGTTTCACTCATCAGCATGATGTTTGTCTCCTTCCAGTGAATACCAGGGAAGAACTCCAGGGAATTCAGGAGAAATCTGAACAGTAGAGAGCTGAATGATTTTAATTGCTTACAAACTCCCTGTGAGTTATGAGCCACAGGTCATCTACCTCTATAATCACGTCCTAAGTGAAGACATTTGGGTATCTTGAGTTCTGCAGTTCGTGGCTGTGCATTTATCCCACAATGTATCACCTTGGCTCCTGGGCTGTATTTACCCAGGATCAGAAGAGGCAAAACCAGGGTCTGTGTGTATGTGTGACATGTGAGGGTGCATGTGTGGGCAGACACTGAGCCTCAGGAGAAATTTCTTTGGAAAGGACAGCATCTACAGCTAATTCTCCAAAAGACCACAGAGACATATGTTTAATTTAGACAGTGCTGCAGGCCTTTCCAGGGCAGTGATACAAACATATCTCAGCTTGCTGAAAACCAAATCATTTACAGAGTTTCAAGGCTGCACTGGTGATTCTGCCCAAACACAAAGGCCAATGTGTCTCCTCTACAATTCTGGTTAGATTTCTTTCTCTCCCTTCAATCCACACTATTTTTCCTCATTAAGCAAACTTCTTGCAGAATACATTTCAGAAGCTTGCAAGCTGAAACACTGCCAACTCTATCAGCAAAACCTTCAGTCCTTTGCCAAAGAGGCCTGAAACAGCCAGAGCTCAGCCCAAAGTGGCAGCACAACAGCCCTCTCTGATCCCAGCCATAAATCATGGCAAGTACAGGTAGGAAGAAAAGTGCCTAATCCAAATCTCTGGTCACATAGAGAACTGTAACTCAGCATCACTGCATAGTCCCAGGCACAGAAATAAACCAGGGACCAACACAGCCCCTAAGAAAGCAGGAAAAAGTCCTTCTGTGCAAAAGGACTGGGACTTCTCTGCACATCCAATGTTACTGCTCATGCTTATCCCAAATAATCTAAAAAAGAAGTTGGATATAGGTCCAACCCACAAATTGTGTGTGACATCTCTGTGAGATACAAGGCATATGTTCTCCACATGGAAAGTACAAGACTGTTGATCATTTCCTAGGGAAAAATCAGGTGCTTTACAACCAATATGTTTTCAAGCTAAGCATTTGGAAAATATTCTCTCCCATGTTCTGCCACTGTACTTGTTATATCTACACACAGTGTATTGAATTAACTTACACACGGGTCTGGTGAACAAGTACTTAAAGACGTCATTTTCTTTGTTCCTTAGAGCAGCACTGAGTTCTGTTTCAGCAAATGAGGACTACATGCACTCAGTCTTACATCAGCCTACAAGATTTCAACAGTGGTTTTTAATTTTTAAAGGAGTTCTCAAGTGATTGCTCAGTGAACCTGTCATGGTAATGAGAGATGTCTTCCTGTTCAAACTGGCTGAAGGGATTACAACATAATGTCTTGCTGCTGACTTCCCCTGCAGAAAACCCACAGGAATTGCTTGGGAAAGAACACAAATCCATGGCCATCTGCCCATTAGACAGATGTCAGAGGGAATGCCAAGAACATGCCAATACTTAAATGCTACAGGGGGTTACCTGTGTCTGGGAGAGCCTCACCAGGGAGAAGTCTGAGCAGCAGATCTAAGGCTTCATTTCCCCCCAGCCACCCCTTCTCCTCACAGAGATTTTGACTGCTAACATAATCAGTTTTACCAGCAAACATAAAAAGTGGAAATGTTTCTGACTGATTTCATAAAGTGAAACCTTTTGGCCCATCCCAGCCCATTTCCAAACAGCCATGACTAGCTCCTGGGAAGGACAAGCAGGAATCCTGCATCCTTTTCACTCCAAGCCCTTGGGATGCTCCAGTGCCCACAGGCACCTTGCTTGGTACTGACCACTGCTGAAAGGCAAAGCTCCCTGCTGAGTTCAGAGATGCTCAGCCAGGCTTTCCTCCTCCTGATTCTTCCTCAGTGGCTCAGGAACCAGGTGTCTCCTATGAATATTTAATGAGAGGTACCTCACCTGGTAACAGGGCAATACCATGAGCCACAGCTGCTCTTCTGCTTTATTGTCACCCCATTCCTGCTCACTGTGGGGCTGAATACAAACTGTGAAGCAAACGGAAATTCAACTTACTTATAAAGCATTATTAATACATGAGCACTCACTAGTTCAGAATGCAAAATGAAACCTTGAATAATTTAGCATGACTCTCTTTGCTGAAAAGTGTTAAATACCATTTTTAATTAACCATCAATATAAACATATATTCAGAAAGCCTCTAAAATAGCTGATAATTCCATGACCAAGCAAGCAGTGTAACCCAAAATGCAATCTCCATTATTTGCTGTACACTACTCAATTGAGAAAAAAACAATCAGCAGCCAAGATTGCCCCAGTGTATGGGGGCATGACAGAACATGAGCACAGGGATGCAGGATGTTCCCCTGCTGCTGCAGGCTGGGAAACAAAACCTTGGCACTGCCTTCTGTCCCTTCTGCCCAGGGGACACCAGTGCCAGTGGAGCCACAGGGACACTTCCTTGGAAAGGCACATAGCAGAGTTTAGGTTGCACATGTACAGTCTTGCTTTTCATCAGTTTTTAAAGGGTCTGTTAAAGCCAGAACTCACCAGTACACCAGTGAAAAAGGGAAAATGTCAAAGAGAAAGCAAGTGAGTGTAATCAAAGTGTAGGAAGAAAATACAGGTCACTGCTATGAGACTGAAACACTCGAGTGGAGCCAAACTTGACGAGATCAAATTTCCCCACCAAAAGCCATATCCATAGTCTTTCATGCCAGAACCTGAATCCACAGGAAGTTAATCCTTGTAATATGCCATGTGCCTTGTATTATGCTATGTATTAAGCCTCACTCTTCAGCAATAGTCATTCCTCTTCTATCATGCCGAAGAAACATTTTGATGACAAAAATACTTGCTGACTCTCTGGCTGGAGGAGTTTGTAAGTTGTACCTTCCAATTGTCCTAGAAGTGAAAATCCATCAAAATGAGAAGCAGCATGTCATGAAGTTAGTAATAATAAACACAGTGTTACTTTTTAAACCACTCTCTGCTTTAACTTTTTTGAAAGGCCTATCTGTGCATTTTTTGTGCCCATCCAAGCTCAGTACAGGGCCAAATACATTTAACACTGCTGACAGTCAAAGAAAACAATCTGAGACAAATCCTAAGGGTAACTCTTGTACCAGAACCCTCTGAAGATTTATAGGCCTTATTTACAACTTCCCTATGCCAATAGATCTCAATTAGAGGCCAGGCTCCAGAGAGAATCCCTAGGGAATTTTTCATGCCCACATTGCCTGATCTACCTGGGAGCAGATCTCAAACAGCAACATCATCTCCCAGAGATACCAACTGCTTCCCTATCACTCATGTCCCTGTTTTTTCTGTTCTCCCAGTAGATGCAACGATATCACCATGAAAAAACACTGCTGCTGCCAGCCCTAGGAATGCCTAGATCTCTGGAGAGCTCTGCAGAACAGCTATTGCTGTTAGTAAACATCCTAGAAAATATACACTTCAGGTAGAAAATGCCTTCCCTATTCCAATCTATCTTTAAAGAAAAGAAATTTCTCTTTCTTGCTCGTTTGCCGTTGTTCTCTCTGCCACATAAACAAGTGCTACAGGGGGAAAACTGCAATAAAGTTCCTTTACAGAGAAGCAGAACAAATGCTGTTCTTACTGCAAATATTTAAGAAACAAAAAAAACTGCACATTGAACAACAAAGTAAAGTGGTAAACAAAACATACTAATGTTTTTTCTAAGTTTTCTATTTATCCTTGAAATGCTCCAGTTGTTGCACACAGAATTTTAAAGACTGTATTTTCTCTAAAAAAATAAGGATCATCATAATTTAAGACAAATTTGATTTTCTGGGTAAGGGAGCAGCAGTCTACTTTAGAACACAAGTGATTTTCATTTAACAGATAATTGAGTTTGCAAGTCAAGTTTTAAAGTAGCTGGGTCTTAAGAGCTGAGAATGTGAATGTCAGAAATGTAATTGCTTTTTTACATGTAAGCACCATTCTCTAATTGCGGCTCCACAGCCACTTGGCAACTCTCAGCTTGCCTTTAGGGCAGGACTATTTTTCCTAGGTTGCCTGGTGCAGCTCTTAATTCAGAAGCAAAGGAAAAAGTCAGCAATAAAATATAAAATCATAGATTGGGGGTCCATTTTTGGCTTTGGGATGCTGTGGCACTGCAGCAGCTTTAGTTCCTTGCACTCACAGCACTGCTTTGCTGCCTGGCTGCCCATCATCCCTGAGTCCTGGGGACACTGTGTGACATTGGCCTTCACCACAGCCTTGGTTTGCCCAGGGGGAGAAGCCTGGCACATCCTGGGGAGGAGATCCCAGGGAGGAGCTCCTGGGGATGAGATCCTCCAGGACACAGGCAGGGCCAGCTCCTCCCACTGCTCCTGAGGAACCACCAAAACAAGAGATTCCTCCCACACAGCATCAAGTCATACCTTGCCAAAAGTCTACAAAATCTCCAGACATAATTATTTAGTCTAAAGTAGTAGGTGTTCCACCCCATAAGGAGACTCTTTATCTTGTAACTAAATACCTACAGCTTTCTCTCAAAACCAGCACCAGGGATTATTGTGTTCCAGGAAGAATTCTCCCCAAACTTACACAGAATGTAAATAAACTGCATGTTTTTATAGAGGAGGAGGAGGCTGGCATAAGGAAAGGGAGAGGTGTACTACAAGGGGAACCGTGGGTTTTCAAATTCATCCAGTTTGATACACTGTATTATTAGAGACAGATAAAATGTAAACTATTTTGCTGGGCTAATTGCATTCTGGTTTGAAGGGATGATCACATATCACAAAATTTAAGTCAGGTCCCTGTACTAGAATGAATGAAAAACAGTCTCAGAATCCACTAATGGAATCACAAGGTGATTATGGGAACATTCATTTCAAGCACAGACATTTATCACCGAGTTAGTTGCTTTTCTTTTTTAGTAGTGAGAAAATAGCTGCTATTCCATATACCATATAAATACCTCTGAGGTTTCTTAGACCTTGCTGCTGTAATATTCAAGAATTTCAAAGCTTTCAATGCCTTCTTCTTCCTAGAAAATCCAAAAGCTTTAGAAAACCTAATTGTCTGGAATAGAGGAAAAAAATGAAACTCCCTCTCTATGGGGAAATAAAAGAATTTTGAAGCATGCCATTTCAAATCAGTGCTGAGACAAAAGATACCTCCTCACCCCCATCCTCCTTTCTTGTTCTTGCAAGAAAAGGATCCCAAAAATTTCAGTTTCGTGAGAATCAGTACAAACTTTCTCAAACACTGGGCATCTGAGAGCATCTGCAGGTTTTCTGGGTAGGCAGTAACAGATACACATTCAATTCAAAAGGTGGCTGCTGGATCTTCTGTTCCACAAGGAAAACCAAAACTTTTTTTTCTTTAAAAAATCATTCCCACTTCAAGCTAACCATGACCCTGTTGTGGTTTTGGGGTAGAAGGAGAAGGCCCAGAATTACAAAGGGGCTCCTTAGGTTTGGACTACCTTATTGTGAGCCTTCAGGAAGGGGCCTCATGATCCAAGTGTTGATTTTAACATGAACATTTCTTATAATCTCCTAAAACTTCCTAGAAGCCAGAACAAAAGTCATGATTCAGAACTGCACCAAGGAACAGACAACATGAAGGAAAGATGTACCTGAAGTCCCAGCCCTTTCTTATGGGGTTTGACCCTGAACTCAAATCTGTTATTGTAAAATTCTATTTCAACACCTTAAAGTCACTCCTGGGTTTCTGCATTGCAGTAAGACCATCAGTAAGTAAATCCCAGCTTTTCTCTGGCAAGGATGGAAGAGGTGGACATCCAAGTGCACTTTACACAGTGATTTTAATGCAAGACTCACAGCTGTTCCCTAGGAATTAGGACTTGGATTTTCACTGAGGCATCCATGTGAGCATCCAGCAGCAAGCCATGAAAGCAGACTTATTCTTGCTGTCCCCTTTCCTGGCCCTGGAGCTCCCACTGCAGTTTTCTCTCACACAGAACAGGACAGCACACATTCCTCTGATGGCCACAGGAACAGCAAAAACAGAAAATTGGTGCAGAAACTCACAGCTCTAATTTGATCTGACATGAAACCCTGCTGACCAGTCCCACTGTGCTCTGCAGCAGCAGAGTCCCCAAGACTCTTTCTTATTTCACTGTCACTTTGGTTTCCCTCAGGACAACCTGATACCACTTCAATTTTATTCCCAGACTTAGAGGATTTTTTGTTAATTCACTTTCAAACACTGCACTGAACTTACATCAGAACATGTTACAGCTTCACTTAATATGCTTTCCTGTTTTGTAGCTGTGTGTTTTCAGCCTTTTTTTTTTTTTTTGCCTCCAGAAGGACCCCATGGTGGCAAATCCAATCAAGTTCCAGTGCTGCAATCAAGCTCTATTACTGCTGTGATTCCAGTGTGTGTTCCCATGTGTAAAGCCATTACTGCATCATCTCCCTAACACTGCATTGCAAGGTTTTCTTCTGATCATCAGGAGCAGAGTGATCTGGTTTGTTCTTTTCATAATATCTATGCATGGGAGAGTGCTGGGTGCTCCTGCTCCTCCCATAAACACCACAGGAGTCTGGGTAATTCTGTTGTTCAGTGTTTGAAAAGCACAGAAATTCACCTTCATTTCTAAGACTTTCTGTTGGAGCCTTGTGATATATTCCAAGGGCTGGTAGCAGGGGGACAGCTATGTCACACCAGCTCCCCTTAACATAAGAAATCCTAACATATCCATATATTGATGGTTTCAGATTAACTCTTAATGCAAGGCTCTCTCAGTTTTGAAGGCAGATAGGTACAAGAGTTCACATCTTTTCCCACTGTCCTTTTTTTCCCCCTTTCCCACATTTCAGCCTAATTAAACCCCTTGTTTCTGAGGGAGTGCTCAGATCCAGCACACCCCAACAGTCTATCCACACCCAGCTGAAGGCTGCAGAAAAGTCCATCACCCCAAGGACTCAATTTTGTGCAAATAAAGTGATGAGGCCCAGAAACTACCCTGTCTCCTTGTGTTTGTCCTGTGAACATGCAGGAAGGTGAGAATGACAGGCAGTAGCTCCCAGCACCCTTCCATACCTGGCCATGATGATAAATACTCATGAGTTGGTAACAAGCCCAGCAGCCTCCTCCAGGTTGGAGCTATCAATCACCTCCAGCACAAGCTCCACACAGTGTTTACAGAGAAATCCAAGAGCCCTGAACCATCCCAGCCAGCTGTACTAGTTATTTTCTCTTTTGCTTTTACATAAGTGAAGTTACCTGAGCCACAGCTCAGCCTGAACATTTTCTAGATGTGCCTTCCAATTGGACTGGCTCAAAATAAGCACCCAAAGAGCCCAAAGGAAGGCTCTTAATTATTCTGCAAAACAAGGATATTCAAACTTTTCACATGGCTATTTTCTATTTTCTTTGCTCCACAAATTCTAACTTATCTATATATGTTATTTTCCTTCTTCAATGTAAAAGTTGAGTATAAATGGAAGAAGAATTCAAAAATGGCACCACCGCTGTCAGAGCACGAGCAGACTATAGCAGCAGCACTTTTAAAAATATGTTTGTGGAGTGCCTAGAAACCCCAATGAGGAGCAAGCCCTTACTATGCTGTTGTACAGAAATACAGAAGAAGCCTTGCTGCTGCCTCACAGATTTGTAGGCTAGTATTTTATTCTTTTTACTCCAACATCTTTACTCACTGCTATACTGCTGCTGGCTGGGATGATAGTTTTAGCCTCTCCTACAGTAGAAAGTAAAAATTAGTAGGAAAAAAATCGCTTTTATAATTAGTGCTTGTAAATGTAGTTACTAGTAACTGTACAAGTTAGAGTGACAACTAGTTGCTGATAGAAACCAGATGTTCTTCCTTTTCTTAAGCTAGAGGCAGTTGTAATGGTGTAAGAAAAGAAAGACCAAGCAGAGCTACTCATTTCTAGGTGGAAGTTATTGGAAGCTATTACATCAGAAGTTTATAATCAAGGTATCAATGGCTCATGGTCCCATTTCCCAAAAGTTTGTCAGAGGACCAAGAATGTACTTCATCATTAAACTTACAGCACAAAGCCATATCCTGCAGCAAAATTAAATCTGGCTTAAATCATTTTATTCCTCCATACCTTCCACTTTTGCAGGCTGAAATGCTCTCTTAGTGCCTTTCTTTGTAATCAGTGCCGTCAGCTGAAGCTTTCAGATGTCACACAGCATTTAGCCCATGATGAGGATTATTTCTTTCAAGTATTTTAAGCAGAAATAAAACCAGCCATGAGGCAAACAGCATGAATAAAGGGTACAGTGTGCAATCTGCCTGGAACAGGCACGTGTCAGCTAAGCTGTTGGTGCTCTCAGGAAGCAAGTCTCAGACTCTTGGATCGGGATGTGCTCATCCTCCGTGGGGCTGCCCAGGTGATCAGCCCTGCTGGGTGCTCACTTGGGTTTCTCAAGGCACATGAAGCAGCAGAGAGAGGAAGAAATGCCATTTTGGGCAGCAACCATGAGAGATGGCACGACTGAGACATGGCTCTGATGTAAACACATTTATCCTGTTTTACAAAGCACCTTCTCCTAACAGCCCATCCATACCCACAGCTGGATGTTTGAGCTCTGTGGCTGCTGTGTCCCTACTCCAGCTTAAATGTGCTCTGCATCCACCTCAGGGAGCACCAGGCCCCTCCCTGTTGCAGGTGTAAGCTGGTCCCTGCCTGCAGGATGCTCATTTGGAGTAGGGAAGCTCATGCCCATGGGGACAGTGTGAGGAGGTAACATCCCCCTAGAAAGGCACCATGCTCCACTGGATGCAGGAGCTCCTTTTGCACAGTTTTCCACTGCTCTGGAGTGCCTTCTGCAACAGTGTGCAAATTCTAAATGCCACAGACTCAACATTTTTATCTCTTTCTTAAAAGAGATAAAAATCATATTGGAAACGATGGCTGTACATTCAAATTATTTGTTGGGACCCTTGCCAAATGTTCGCATGACATTAACCTACTGGCTCATGTTATAACATGTTATAACATTAACCTACTGGCTCATGTTTTGTCTGTAAACATGAACATCAGCAATGCTGTTCCAGGCAATATCACATAAATCCTGCTGCTTTCTGGGAAATTCAGGAGTGCACATTTGATTTCACTGCTGAGCTTTCTTCTGCTGCACAACACCTACATTTTCACTTAAACTTCTCTGATACACAGGATGATTTTGGTGTGTGGATAATGGAGGTGAGGAAAATTCAGTCTTCACAAGACAAAAACAGCCCGAGGCGTAACAATTACAGCCCTACCAGATGTGACAGACCAGGGAGAATTAAAGAAAAAATTTTTGCTTTAAAAAAAAAAAGTATTCTCCAGTAGCATTTCAGAGCCAAGATGTCACTAGGAACAAATATCTGCTCCCAGTTTGATTCTGGATCAGGATCCTCTCTGCAGGAGCTCAAAACAACCATCTGGAGTTGATCCAAAGTCTGTCTGGAAATCAGGGGGAGCCTTTAAACCATTTCTGGTGTGTGTTGGAACAGCTCAAAGAACAATTGTAAGGATGAAGAACATCCAAACCCTAAGTCATAATTTTATTGATTCATAAACAAGTTTTACTGTGCAAAAACATTTCTAGTGGCTTTTACTTTTTTATCTGGGTTTTCCCATATCTTGACAAACATAAATTTCTGCTAGAAAACAGAGCAGCAATGACTGAATCAACAGCTGCAGTTTGGAGATAAGGGATCAATTAACAAGTTGTGCAGGTTGTTGCTGTTCAGTGTCTGCTAACTAAACTTCTCTGGCTGTGAAGGCCTAGCTCCAACTAGCCACAGCAGTACCACACATTTCTAGAGTTTACTATCACCTCTTTAATTCTGATGCAGCATTTGAAAAAGAGAGAAGGAAGAGTTCATGTTTGATGATGCTCTTTTTTTTCAGTATGGTCCAATGAATAGCAACTGTTCCAACTTACATTGACCCAGTAAATGATCACTGAAAAACATAATTAAGCATATTTGCCATATGTGCATCTGCAAGCTGGGGAGTTACCTGCTCCTTCAACAACAGATAAGTGCTATGAGTACGTTCCAGACATTAATCCATACTCCCAGGTGTTGAGATTCTCAGGCAGAAGTATGAAAACCCTGCTGTTGTTGCACATTGGAAGAACAACACAAATCCAGCAGTCTTGGTGGAAGTCATAGAGAAATGTCACTTTTCAAGTGTATTGGGTTTGTGTGGCCAGGGTTTGACTTGAGGGCTACAGGGGTGGCTTCTGTGAGCAGCTGACAGAAGCTTCCTCCATGACCAGTAAAGCCATCACAATCCTGCTCCAGGACAGAGCCGCCACTGGCCAAGGCTGGGCCAATCAGGAATGGTGGTGACACCTCAGGGATAACAGATTTAAGAAGAAAAACATTATTCCACAGTTGTAATTGGGTCCAGAGCAGAGCAGGGTGAGGACATGAGAGAGAACAGCTCTGCAGACAACCAGGGCAGGGCAGAAGGACACAAACTGCTTCAGGCAGCAGAGCCTGGAGCTGGGAAGGAGGGAGGGGTAGGGGGAAGGTATTTTTAAGGTCTTATTTTACTTCTCATTATCCTGCTCTGATTTTGCAGGTAATAAATTCAATTAATATTTCTAATTCTAGCCTGTTTTGCCCCTATCACTGAGTGATTTCCCCCAGTCCTTATCTGAACTCATGAACTCTTTGCTGTATTTCTCTCCCCTGTCCAGCTGTGGAGGGAAAAGACAGGGAGGCTTTGGTGGCTGCCTGGCATCCAGCCAGGGGCACCACACCAAGCTAACTTGCAGATCCTCTTCCTGCAGCTTTTGCTGCCCATTCAGTATCCTAGGGAAGGCTGAAATGGCCTCAGGATCATTTATCTTGCAGTATCTGCTGGAAACCCTTGGTTTGTTCCATCCCTGAAGACAGAACAGCCCAAATCAGCACAGCAGAAAAAGGGATAAAGCCACAAACACGGCTGAACAACTTCATCAGGCTGGCACACTGGGGAAGGAGCAACACACACTTTCCAAATTAGGTAGTCTACTCTTCATCTTTGCCTGTCCTCAGAAGAAAGAGCAGTAAAGACAGTGTGTCTTACAGGGAAAGCATTTACCTGGATACATGTTGGAACTAGGAATTGAGATCTACACACAAAGTCCTCACACTAAGCCATCCCCAGAACAGCATCAAACATTCCTCATCTTCATGACTATTACATTTTTCAGCTTTTAGACACTTTTCAGCTTATCATTCACCTGCACACTCATACAAAGAGACCACTCAGCACCTTTTAGGACTCCCCAGTACAGCCAGACACACAAAACATATTTTCTCCTTTTCTTTCTGAAGGCTTTGCTAAAGTCATTGAAACTGGAGAAGTCCCAGCTCTGGCTGAAAGGTGATATCACTGACCTGGTAATCACACTGGAGGCAGAGGTGTTTTGGTGCAGCAGGTCAGTAATATTCTGTGTGCCTCCACATCTATTTGCACACAATTTCCCAGGTGAGATTATGGATATTTACTAGAGGTTTCATTATTAAGGTCGTTTGGGGATGCTTTTAATTCTGGTCCACTACCAGTAGAGAATCTGAACATGTTTATTCATAACAGCTAGACACATTAGGGTCATGGCAACATGGGACACAGAATTTTGACTTTGCTTTATATTGCTGACAACCCAGATAGAGCTACTGCTCCCTGCTCTTCATTTCCATCCAAAGCTGGAGCTGCAGCAGTTTCACACCAGCCTGTGTAGGGAATGTACCTCTCTTTACAGAGAAGGGAAGATTGCAAACAGAGTAACAACATGTTGCCACAAAAGTCATGTACCACCTTGAAGACTTTTACAAGCAAGTTAAAATTTAAATGTGTTTAAATGGGTGAGCTCAATATATTTGGCTTCACTAACAAAATAACTAATAGCACTCATATCTCTTTTTCTTAAGAAATAACCCATATTTCAGCATGGATTGTGGCCATGTCATATGGCACTTAACCATCATATATCCCACTGCTCCTTCCTCAGATATTTCTCCACTTCAGTGGCAGAGACCCAGATGAATAAAGCCAAGTTGAATACATACCAGATTTATTTCCAGACTACCCAGATTTTCAAACAGAAATATGCATAGGTGAAACCCAGAAACCACTTTCCACAATTTCTCTGGCACAGCCAAAGACTAGAAAAGCAGAGAGAAAGGAGCAGGGGATGTGGCCCCATGGCTATGGCACTTCAGGAAGGACATTATCACCCATGCCATTGACTGGCTGCCTCACAATCCACCAAGAATTGCAAAGGCAAGGACACTTTACAGAGCACCTTTTTGCAAGTGGTCAGTCACACTGCAGCAAATGAGGTTCCCATAACAAGAGAAACAGCCAGATGTGAAGCACAGCAAAGTGTAGATATGATACAAATGTAAGTGGAAAGCTCTGATAATGACCTCTGACACAACTTTTTATTCCTCATAACAGAGACTCTCTTCCACCTGTGATTATCTCGGCCTGGGATGCTGGAAAGGCTAATACTGTTTTTCTAATGACAGTTCTTCCACAGAATTAAAAATTTCTCAAATTAAAACTGTATTTTATATGATACAAATAGATTTTGATATCAAAGGAGAGAGGAGTGTTACAACTTTATACTGAGTCATTTCTAGCAGACAAAGCTACAAACAGGGAAGAAAACCTACTTCAAAACTCTTGAGAGAAGCAAGCGCTTCTTTGGTGGTGGCATTAAATGCCAATGCTTAGATAAGCTGAAATTTAACTGCCAGCATCCAATTGACACAGAAGTTACAGAATAGCAGGCAATTTCTATCAACCAAAAAAATATTTGATGCCAACACATGGTTTGCCAAAAGGAGGGCTAAATCCTCCTGTTCCTCATGGACCAGTAGGTTTGGTGTGAAATTGCTGCCAGATGAAAAACTATTTACTCAGCTGCTGGGAAAATAGAGTTGTTATCTTGCAGAAACACTGGCCTATGTAACCCCACAAAGCTTATTCTGTAGAATCATTAAATATCAACCAGGAAGAGGCACAAAATCGTGATCCAACCTGGGTGTGCCAGCCCTGCTCCATATTTGGGAAGTAACACCAATTCATCCAGAGGCAGCTCTGGGGTCTATGAGCACCAGAGGGACCCCTGGGACAGAGAAATGTGTGTGCAAAGGGCAGGGAACTTGTGTTAATGGCTCAGAGAAAGGATTACCATACAAATGTTTACTCCGAGGAAATCAATGAATATGTATGTAAAATACAGTATACAAGCAGGAGTTTTCTGGAGTTTTCTGGATGTTTCCTGAGTTCATCTCAGGATGCACGATTTTGGTGGAGTTATCCCTTTGCTCACCCAGCATTGTAACAAAGAATGTCTGCTTTGTAATGCTGCAGTGGTTTGAAGGAGTTTTTGACTGATTTTGGCAACAAAATGAGAGGTGACAGCAAACAGTCACTTTCACATGATGAACTCCATAGGAGGGAGGAGGATGAAGAAAAGATTCCAGACCTGAGAGGGACTGGGAGGTACGATGGAGAGTGTTCATCAACACACACTTAGATACACAACAAAAACAGGAGAACACTAGTTCCTGCCTCGCTGAAAGATGGTCTTATCAGCCCAGCCTCACAAGTGACACAAGGTATCAGCTGAAATCTCTTTTTCCAGCATTTACAGGAAAATGGTTGTTCTGACATGGAACTCTCATTCTTTTTTGAAAATCTGTTTTCTTGTTCTTGTTGAAATGGAGCTATTTCAGCATCAGGGTGGCAAAATGAAGACTTCCAGAGGCAGTGGGGTTTTTCAGCTTTGCCATTGGGCTCCATCTCTCTCTGGGACAGGCCTTAAGCACCCCTTGCTGCACCCAGGCACAGCTGAACCAAAGGCAGGTAAAGATATTTTACCATACCTTTTTAATGTGGGAAGTAATAATATTGTTATATTTGTGTTACAAATCTTGTCCTATAAACCTTCAACACAACAAGAAATCCCAGCTGCACAGAATGATCTGTGCCACTCAAGGGCATTTTTGGGTGAAATGCAGCTACATTTGCTTATACAAATGGGTAACTCCCAATTGAAATGGGCAGTGCTGCAGCCTCAAATAGAATATTTTGCTCTAAATAGGAGCTTTGCCAATATACGAAAGGCTACTCCTGTGAGACTTCCTATCACAGAATTTCCACTGTTGTCAGCATCTGTCCAAACTACTGCCAAAATCCTCTTCGAATTGAGCAGTTCATAAATGTTTGCCAGTATTCAACAAAACAAGATTAATTCAGCAGTTTTATTTGCATATTTAATTAGGACCTTGATGATGCCCTGGCGATTTGTGCCTGAAAATAACTGTTGGCTTTGGCCACATGTGCTGACCATCTGACCTTCACCCTGATGGAGTTTCTCCTCTTCCTTTCTCACCAACCATTTCCAGTCCCTCTCAGCCCTCAGTACCTGCACTGCAATGCTGCCACTGCAATGCTGCCACTCCAGCCCATGGCATTTAATGCCATTATTCTGTTTGTGAGCAGGCACAGGCAGCAGCTCCTCGTGCCCTGCAGCACCGTGTTCCCTCTTAGCTTTCCCAGTGAGCACAGCCCCACACCTGCACTCTGGGTGTGCTGGGCAGTGCCACTCTTGCCTTTGCACCTCCTTTGTGCCTCTCACCAGGCTGGCTGACAGACCTTGACATTTGCAATGTGATGCAATTCTGCCTGCAAATAGTATAATAAAGCCCACTGTGAATTTAGAGTGGCTGCTTCTGTCAACCACAAAGTAAATCGAAATGGAATTCAGTATTTCCCTATGCAATGATATCCATATGCTAATGGCAAGAGATTATGTCTTGTATAAGATTTATCAAAGTAAAATCAATGCATTTCATAAGCATCTTGGTGCTGCCTATCCCAAATGGTGTGCTCTGCCAAATATGCACTGTATCAAACAAAAGCTCCCAAATAGTGAATATACTGAGGCACTCAGCAAAAAATAACATTTTTTTAACCTTGCTGATTCAAACCAACTTAGCATTCCACCTTGTAGTTTAAATAAAATAATATAAGCTCTCTGATGACACTTTAATTATCTTCAAAATGGATAAAACACATAATTAGGGTCAACTTACAAGGGCAATAAAAGTAGGTAAAAACCACATTTTAAATCTTGTAATGATAGCAAAATTTTCCCAGCACACTGACACAGACATAACACTGATCTGAAATCTAGTAAAAGGCATACAGAGCTGAGTGGTTCTAGGGCTGCTTCTGATAAATAAATGCCATATCATATGTACATTGAAGGCTCAAACAGATTCTGAATATCATGAATATAAAGATTTCTTTACCTGGTACAGATTTACTGGGGAAAAATATAGGTAAGCATCTGAAGTGCAGCCCCTCGCCAGTGACAAAAAATTGTTCCCCTCACTTCTCTTTATCACAACTCACCTACACTCTATAACTGAAAATAAGACAGAATGGTATCAATGCACTTTTACTTTGTAGTTATGATTTTTAGATCATAATTTACTTTTCCAGTAAATGCACTCAACATGATCTGTCTCTGCTCTTAAGTACAAAACTAATTTAAACTCTAACAGGTTACAGATCCTCACAGAGTCAGACTGGGCCTGAGGCTTTGTTTCAGGTAAAGGCACTTGAACTTAGGTGTTCACATGCTGTGTCTTTAGGGTCTGGCTGCAGCCCCCAGTCACTGATGTCAGGCACCATCCAAATATGACAGGTCTGTCAGAGTGGCCCCTCTGCTGTGCCCAGAAACATTTTAGGTGCCCCTGGGCCTCTTTTTGTACCTTTTAAAGGCACAAAAAGACACAGATCCTCTCTGAATTCCCCACACCTGCCAGGTGTGTGCAGACATTGTGGATCCTGCAGGGCATCCCAGACTGCACCAGACAGCTGTGCTGACACAACCAAATCCCTCCTTTGGGGCCTGTTTAAAGATGAGCCCATCTGCTTTACAGATCTGCTCTCTCTGATGGGAGCTGAGACACTTGGCTCCCAAGCAGACATTTACTGTGACATCTGTGGTGTTCCCTGGGGTCAGTCCCTTGAGTCAGCATGGAGAGGGGTCCTGATGCATCTCTGAGAAGCAGAACAGCAGCAGCAAACCCCAGAACTTCTTTGTTCAGACTCCCAGATGAACTGCCTGAAAACCAGAATAATGCTTTTTCTTGAAGTTCGAAATGTGTTTTTTGCAGGCTCATTTTCTGAACAGGTTGAAACAGATGACAATATCCCCCTTGGCTACTGCCCTCAAAAATGAGATCACCCTCAGAGACATGGCACCGCCATTTTCAGAACAAGTTCTGATTAAAGGGCGAGAGCGTGAGCCACAGAACAAAACAGGTTTTCCAGCACACAGCCGTAGGCAACTACAACTATTTGAGGCTTCACTTACAGCAGAATGTAGAGGGCAACTTTTGTAAGCTGTTAGTACATCCAGTAGTGATAATTAAAGCTGATTAATGCTCACCAGTCAGCAGCAAAGAAAAAGGCAGTTTTGCAAGGCTGCCACAACCAGGAGGCACAAACATCTCACACAACAGCTGGGGCCCAGCACGGCAAAACTCTTTGCAACACCTCAAGCAAATGGTAGAGTATCTCCTGAAAAAGTGTTTTGTACACTGCAAGCTGGATAATGAGACAACCACATACTTGTAAATTAATTTTAATAGGTGTAGCTTATTACCAAAATGCTGCACAGCCAAATTTTGCTTTCCAAACACAGATCAGCTTCTGCTATCCTCTTTACCTGCAATTTCTCCCTCTTCCTGACATAGAAAATAAAGCATAATGGCCCCCTTTTTTCTTGTGTACTCATCCTAGAATGCAGCACAGTGCACCTGTTTCTAGTCTTGCATTTTATTTTCTGGTGTTAGGAAATCCAATGTTTTATATTCATTACTTACAGAATTATACTTGAGCAGGCTAAAAAAATGTGATTTCCTTCCTATATTAGTCCATTTGGGAAGGATATCCTGCACCTGAACATGTGCATGTGTGAACCCAAGGGCCTTTGATGCCTCAAAAATACAAATGACAGTTACTTCTGCATTTCTGCTGTGGTTAAAGAGGCAGAACTGAGAGTCCCCTTGGATACATACCTTGAGAAAACCAGGTGAACTGTTTCTGCCCAAAATTCTCTGTGATAGCACAGCAGGCTAGAAAATCAGAACCAAACAATTCTTTCTGCACCTGAGCTAATACTTTACTGAAGTATAGCTTAGAGTTCTCTTCTCACAAGATTCAGAGAAGCATTCCACAGAATTAAGGCCCCATTTCCTATGCAATGTGCTAAACTGTTCCCAGACAGCTTTCCAAACAGAAAAATGTCACAACATTTTTCCTTGGATATATGGCACTTACCATATTTGCTGCATGAAGGAATACTGTAAATAGTATTTACTACAATGAACAAAATTACCAGAGTCCACCTGCCCTGGAGTTTTCTTTGCAGGCTTCCCATCTTTCCCTACTCTGGTGCAGTTTATATGTAGGATTGGAATATTTTCATAGAGATACAAGAGATAAATAAATCTCCTCTATCCCTGTGCATTCTCTATAGGGAACAGCTACTGCTATTTTAGCTGCCACAGTTGGCCCATAAAACTCCTGCAGTAGCCCAAACTTTGTCATTATAGAGGTCACCTCTGGCAAGCAGATCTGGCAAAGCTTTGTCTTTCACCCCAGGTGGGGACACACAGATTTGACTCTCACAGCACACACTCTAGACCTCTGCTGACCAGCCCATGAGACTGTTTCCAAGAGACACTTCTATATAGGGTGATCTCCTCAGTTCTTAGTGGATTCTTTGAATGGCTACCCACAAGAACACCCCATGGGAGGTTGATGGGAAATAAAGGTTTGAGTCTGTCTAGTTATTGCAATATCATGTTTGGTTCTTGAGGTTCAGAGGCTCCTCTGGATCAGTATGTTTGCTGTGTTGAAAGGAAGGTACCCATACACCTAAATTCCTGCCCATGAAGGCTTGGTTGTGTCAACTACAGGAAAAAGATAGTTAAAAATACAGAAATAATTAAAAAAAAAAAAACTTAAGAAATCCTAAGCAACAAACTGCTGTAACTGGAGACAGTGAATCCCTTGCTGAGATGCACATATTACAGAGAGGTGTGTGTCCCTGCTCAATACCTGCTCAACCAAAAGGCTTGTGCTGTGTCCTGCCCCTCACACAGGTATTTCTGCTGCAATTCCATCTCAGAGGCACTGTCCCTTTCCTCTCCTTCCCTACCACTCTGTATGTTTTAGTCCATCATAGGGCTCCCTGAGTAATAAGCCTGGTGCACTCTCTACGCTCTCTCTACTGCACTTGGCTACGGAAATCCCAGTATTTGTGTTTTCTCGTGTATTTAGCAATATATCTTAGCTGCTTTAATTGAAACTATCAAGCATCACAACTCAAGCATGGAAATTCTGGAATGCTTAATTTGAAGTTAGCAGTTACTAAACCCTCTATCTCAGCTGCTATTTGGGGGTCTTATCTTTAAAAACGTGTGTTTTGGCAAAACCCACCAGAGCACAGCACAAAAGCGAGAGCTTTATGGGTAATCTTATTCAAAGAACATTACCTATAAATTATAACCATATATCCAATGCCATCCCACTGAGACTGCACACACTTACAGCGCTGCTGGAGAGCAAAGAAGGTGCAGATTTCCAACTGCTTCAGTGAGCAGGCTCAATGTTTAAATAAGTGAGTTGAACAACTACCTTTTCATCCTTCTGAATGAATTTTTCATCCATCTGAATAAACCTCAAGCTTTATTCAGAATTATTGTATGCATATAAATACATGCATACAGATGCTGAAGAGCTGGCAGCCAGAGAACACGAGCAATTTAGTGGAAAGCATGGTGCCAATTTGACAGCTTCACTAATTTTAAATGCATTTCAGGAATTAGTGGTTAGTCCCACAAGACCAGGAGTCAGACAGAAATACTGTGATGCTGAAGACAATATTAGGGGCAGTGTGGTCAGAATTATTCTTTAAAAACATGGCTAAAGAAAACAGTAGGCCATGGAGTGCTTCAAGAACTGAGAAAGGTTGGGAAATTCCCTGTTGATAGCAATCAGACCATGCAGCCATTTGCCGAGAATGGTGGTTAAATTGCCAACCTAAAAACATCCACACGCTACAAATAACACAACCAGCCACAAGTTTCATTAAGGGGAAGTAGCAACAGTGCCTGGTATTGACTATTTTTGTGTCACTTGTGAGAAACAGTGCTCACTTTTAAAATTTCAAAAGTTTATTAAAGCTTTACAAAACAGAACAAAATGACAGAACAAGGAAAAAGAGCAGCGCTGGGAGCACGGCACTGAAGGCCCTGTGCTCACCCACAAAATGGCTGCTCTGCCTTTTATACCCCTGGGGGCTGCACCAGGTAACCCTGGCCCCGCCCAAGGCCTGCCAATCAACCCTTCCTCGCCCTCCATTGGTGGAGGCTGCTTTCTTGCTCCCTGATTGGAGGGGAGGGGCTCCAGGCCACGCCCCCTGGGCCGCAGCCTTCCCTCCTCCCAGCTGCCCCATGCCAGGGGCGCGGGCACAGCGCTCCCTCAATGGCCCCACTGTCAGCGCTGTCCCTGGGCAACCACACGGGGAAAGGGAACTGTGGGGACAATCCAAACAACAAATCACAGTAACATAAGTGTGCATCAGTAAAACTTCTCTTGACACACACATAATATTCATCCCTTAACTGCCAGAGCCAACCATCGCATTACCCATCTATAACACACTCTACTCACTTTTGTGTGCGTGATTTCTGTGTCATATCCCTTTGGATGGCTACATGCTGCAAGAGGAAAGCTGTATTCCCACCTTCTGCCAGGACCACAGTCCTGTGCTTTGACATGAGAGAGCTTAAAAATTCTTTTCTGTGTTGTCTTCGCCTTAATAAAAATTAAAAAGTTATCACTTTCAGAGCAGCAGGGAAGTTCTGAGCAGAGCTCGGAGCACTTTCAGGGCATGCTTAGCATGCAGATCCTGGGGACAAGAGCTGAGACACGCTCGTTGGAGGGAGAAGGCCAGACAAAGAAGGGAAAAGAGAATTTTAGACCTGTCTAGTGACAGAGAAAGGATAATTACTCTTCCAGAGGCCTTGTTGCCTCAGTTTTCATTGAAACATTGAAGGATTAGCTCTGTTCAGCTCCTTTCTCAGTACAAGCCATCAAGCCACAAACAGGAGCCTGTTTTTTTGCACAACATTCAAGGTGAGGCTGCCCCAGCCCAGAACAGAGCAAACAATCCCCTCCCTGGCCCAGCCAGCCCTGCTTTGCCTGGTACCCCCCAGGCCAGGGATGTTCCTCCTGGCTCCAGGGCACTGATGATTTGTCCTCATCCTTTCAGCTAGCTGCCTTTTTCTCCTTGGTGAGATAAATTGCCTCAGGTATAGCACACAATCTTTCATCAAAGGTGGGATGAGGCAGGAGAAGGTAGCAAGCAAAGTGTTTGTACAGCCACAGAAGGCAAGTTCAGGTGTTTTATATGGGAGTCATTACAATGTCTTCTCTCAGGTGTAGGTAAGTCCTCACATGTATCTTCCCCATGGAACAACAGAATAATACAAAACCATCCTAACCCAGGCTGGATAGGGTTTAAAAAGATAGACATTTTTGCTTAAGTCACTTATCTAAGAAAGTAGCTCAACAATGTGCAAGGTGCAATATGACTGAACCATAGCTGTGCCTAAAGACTCAGCAGGCATGCAAGGCTTTCCCAGTGCCTTTCAAATTTTGAGACATAAAATACTCAAATGGAAAAGCCTCTCCTGCAGCACAGGGCTGGATTTTCAGCTCTTGACCACCCCTTTTCTGCTGCTATTAATCATCAGCCTGGACTGAGTCAGGCTGCTCCCAATGCCAGGACCCAGAAAGAATTAAATTTGGCTCAATACTTTGGCTGAAGTGGAAGCAGCAGGTGCTTTACCCTTCCACTTAGTGGTGAGCACATTTACAGAGGTTGTGGAAGACTTGTCTTCTCCTGCCCCAAACAGCAGAAGAACAGCTTCCAGGGAGAGGGCATCCACATCTTCTTTATCAACCAGTCTCAAGACCCCTAAGCTGGGCACAGAATCTAAAAATGTACTCCATAAATGTTAGGGCTATCTCTTTTACTGAACCTCATCTCTGTTCAAATAACATTAAAATAATAATAAAGAACTTCTTGTTCAACAGATTACGTTGGAAGGAAAAACAGCTCCAACTGATGAATGAGAGAAGGTAAATATGCTGTGACTGCCTCCAAATTTTATGATGTTCCCATAAACATGATGCACAACAGTAATAAAGTCAGACATACGATATGAAAAGGACATGTACAACAATACAAAGTGGTCAGTCATGTTCCCAGCCTGACAACTTTATTATTGCAGTGGGTCATTATTACAATGGGACATTTTAGCACACCAAAGATATTTCAAGGTAAAAAGACAATTACAGGACCAGGTACATTATGAATGTAATAATTATACTCCACAGTTGCATTTCACCAAGAGGAAGAGACAATAATATGCCATAAGCTGTGGTGACACATAAATCTTTCTTCTGAATCACAATAAGCCTTTTGACACAATATTACAGGAAGTCTTTTGTTTTTCCTAATCCCCTGTCAAAAACTTGATTCTACCTAGTGAATGTCCCAATCCAGAAAACACCAACTTTATTTGCCTGGAATGAGAAAACATTTTTGCAATCTTTTCCTTACTGATAACCACTTGCATGTCTACACACCATAGGCAACTAATCTCCCACTTGGAAAACATGCCTGTGACAAAAATCATAGTGGTTGGTCAAAAAGAATGGATGGCTATTTATAATGTATGAATGTAAAAAAGTATTGAGACTGTATCAGATGAAATTTGTTATGTACCTCTTTAAATAGTCCTTTTTGTGGCCATATTCCAGAAAGACTTTTTAGTGTACTTAGCCTTCATGTGCCTCAAAGTTTAACTTCTTCCATAAGCATCCCAGAGGTTACCCTTGTCAAAAAAAAAAAAAAAAAAAAAAAAAAAAAAAAAAAAAAAAAAAAAAAAAAAAAAAATAAATAAATAAATAAAAACCTATTATGGGCTTGTTAAAGATGAGTAATGGGATGATTGGTTCTCACAGGCATTTTGTGGGTAAGCACATGGTGGTTTAGTTCCATGCTCCCAGTGCTGCTCTTTTTCCTTATTAAGTCCTTTGTTGAATTTTGTTAAGGTTTAATAAACCTCTGAAATTTTAAAAGTGAGCATCATTTCTCACTGACTATGAGGCCATACAATCTGCAATGCTCCAAATTTTTAAGGTCTGTGAAAGATGTTTCTGAGTGTATAAGCAGTAAAAGCAACACATGGAGCTAACAAGAGTGAATACATTATGTCCTGGTAAACTCAATATCTGCAAATACCTGGTAGCAAGTCCTGTTTTCCCTAAGTGAAAAAAACAGCTGGATGTAAACTGTAATATCACTGGTCTCTGCAATGGATATTTCAGAATCAGGCTTCACATCCTACATGCAGCTGAAGCCAGCACTGCTCTGTAAGTGTATATGTCTCAGTTTGCACACAAGTTTAGGAGAAAACACTCAGGAATGAGTAGTGTCCTCTAAAATGGGTTCCAACAATCCTTTTCCACCAATAGGAAATGAATACTACTAGTTGAAAGTGAAAAAAAAAAAAAAAAAAAAAAAAAAAAAAAAAAAAAAAAAAAAAAAAAAGCTTATTAACAAATAGAATGCCCACAAGGCATGGAGGAAAAGCAAATAAATGCTAGATATTAAGACCAGACCTTATCCCACCATGAACACACTGGAAGAAAAGCCCAGAATGCCATGGAAAACATACTGGCTCATGCCATGCAGTAGAAGATGGAGCCAGCTTCCCTCTCAGGGGTGAAAAAACCAGGAGCTTCAGGCAGCAGTTTGGACAAACACATGAAAACCTGGTGGCTCTCTGGAATCAATCCCCTCTCCATAGCAAATGAAGCAGGTGGGTTACAGCCTCTCAGTGTGCTATCCCCCTCGGGTCAGCTTTCCCAAGGTTTGGGGCTGAAACAGAGCAGCCCCACTGATCCCACCTGACCCCTCTCCTACAGATCTTGTTTTCTCTGATATCAGACTAAACAGGCTGCCCAGTTCACCTCAAAAATTTGCCAAAGGATTCCTGCTGCAGCTTCTCCAAGGCCAGGGATGGGGAAAAAACCCAAAAAAACAACAAACCTTCATGCCTGGGTCAACAGAACCAAGCTAGCCAAGCAAAACCCAGACCTCCCCACTCCTTGGATGCCTAGACAGTGAGGCTTTGAAAAATCTGCCAAAGGGGCTTTATACAGCAACCATTATAACCAAGGGATACAGTAACCATTTTTGGCATAAAGCAGAGGATCAGGGAATAGTCTATCATCATAAATCACCCCAAGACAGTATCACCAGCCTGTAAACTCTGCACTGGAGAAAGACCTTAACATGAAACAATGCAAGAAAAGAAATAGATCTAATAAATTCTTCATTATGCCATGTTCAATGCCTCTAAGTATATTTTTCCTTATAGACACAAGCATGTCTAGTAATAGAAATCACTCAAAAATTATCAAATTAACAAAATCATCTGTTTCTAGCTTTTTAAAAAATGTCAACTGTGAGCAAATTTTCCGCCTTCAGCAGTTTTCCATATACTGCTCTCTTCAGTGAAAATTGAATTGCAGCATGCAGACCAACTTACTTCTCAGTTCATTTACCAAAGCAGCAGAAAGCCTCTATAAAATCATCAGTCAAAGCAACAACATGTATCTCTTAATTAACTGGTATAGCATAAAGCAAAAGGCTGTTATCACTTTGCAAACATCAGACCATACTCCTGCAGGGCAGAACTCAGCCTGGATATACAAGATAACTCCTTTCAAATAGGTTTATGCTTCTAAGACAGTTAGAGGAGCCTGCTGTTAAAATTCCTTCAGGAAAGCCTCCATGCAATCCTAGAGCATTTTGAAAAAGAGAGAGGGTCCACTGGTGCACACATCCACAGGGTTTTTTCTCTCTCGAGGTTTCAGGGGGTGCAGCCTCCCTTTTATCCTGAACTCCCAGCTGCATGTTGCCCCCACATGTTGTCCTCTTCCTTTCCCCGCTGGCTGAGGTAGTAGGAAGGTACAGCCTTCCCAAACTGCCTACTCAATATCCCCCCTTGAACTTGTCACTTTACCCCAAAGTTCAAAACTCTGGCTTGTGCAGACCCTTGTTGGTTTCAGGCACTAAGCTGTCTGACCCAGTAAGGAACCCGCTCCCCAAAGTCAGCAAAAACATTAGGACCCATTTCAAAGATGTAGCACCCATCAAATTGTTTGTGAAGACACCAGCACACATCTTCCCTCTCAGATCTCATGGTAAAGGTGATGGAGGAGCTCACATTTATTTAGAGCTGCAGCAATTCTTTATAAAAAGAATTACATGTATTATTTTCTGCAAGCAACAGTGTGTATTCATTAACCAAGAAGCAACTGATATGAAACACCAGTGAAAGGAAGAGAAACCATAATCTTATTTTTTACTAGATTGAGGAGATTAAATTAGGTATACCTAATTTGCAGCTCTTTATCTTGAGCATAACTGCACTAATAGATGAGGCAGCAGGATCTTTCTTTGGGATTCTTTGTTCTGTGTTGTCATAAACCCAGTTTAAGCATCAATGGCTGCTTTATGCTGCCCAAGTGATAAAAACCACTTAGAACTTATCAGTCAATATGCACCTCCACTTATCAGAGGGTAATTTATTCGAGTTGCATATAAGTGACTGAAATCAGAAATCTTTAGCTTGTTTCCCCCTGCATATCAGCTTCCCCACTTGAAACGATTTTATTTGCATGTTGTTGCAAAGTTTATCATTTTATATCCATCTGAAAGACTTTGAGAAATCCTTATGGGGAAACTGCAGTAAACTGGATATATTTGTTCAAGCTGGAGCATTATCTTTCATTGTGCAAAGATCTTTTACTCTTTAATAACTTTGAACAAGACTTTTGGTTTATGCTCCAGTCAACAAAGTGAAATTAGAGTGTAAGGCTCTGACTTCACCTTGAGAAAAGGAAAATCGGTCCATCAGTAATTACTCCAAAAGGGCTCAAAACTACACAGGGTTCAAATGTGAAGACACTGAAAAAGACAACCCTTGAAGCAAGAGGGTGAAGCCATGCTACAATAGATGATGTTATATATTGATGAAAAGTGAAGCACCGCTGTCGCCTCTTTTGCTATTTCACAAAGAAAATATCCTGTAATATTTCAAATTGGGAGACAGTGGATCAATGAACTTATTGACACAGCACTTCAAAGTGCTGAACTGGAAAGATTTTGTGAAATGTAGCAAAGATGACTAACATATAGAATTAAAAAATAGCTGTTTTTTCATTTTTTATTTTATTAATTAACTAGATAATTTCATGCAATAGTCACTGTCAAAGCTACATTCCTTTATGAACTGTTACTCAAAAATTCAAGAATTTTAATGTTTTATTTGGAAAAAAAAGGGTTTTAATTTGCAATGGAAAGAGCAGGCAGAATTTCACCAGGGTTCATATTTACTTAAGGATATTTCACCTCAATTACTTGTGCAAATTAAGAATTTTTATATGAAAGAGGTTTGCCTTGACACAAGTATCATCATAGATATACCAGAATATATAAATTCAGTAGCTGTAAAACTGAATTTTTTCTTCCAATTCTTCATAAAATTGTAAATTAGAAATTAAGTGGGAGCTATATTCACCAAAACCAGACAAACCATATCAGCTTTGCTGCTTGCTTCAATACTGCTGCCACACATTGCTGAAAAAATATTAACATTTAGCCTGTTGTACTATAAACAGGGAAAATTAAATACATAGTTTTAAATAACTATGACCTCCCCTAATCTTTTTCAGATTGTACCTGAGCATTTTTACAAACAAGATCAATGAAGCTGGAGTCTAGGACATCTTTTCTCCTTCCTAGCTGCAATTACTAGTCTCAAAAATGAAGAGAGCTCAAAATACATCAAGACCAATCCATTTGGAGCCACCAGGGCTCAGAATCCTTCTCTGAGAGGCAGCACAACCTGTACCAGGGAGAGCCCCAACAGAGGAAGGCAGTGGGGTGAAGCAGCCCTTTGAGAAGGGTCTGGGCTCAGCAAGTTGGAGAAGGTATGGATTCACCCTCTCCACATCACACTCTTGCCCAGCAGAGCTCTAGTGCAAGTTATATCTGCTGTTTGAGTGGCACTGGGAGAAGGTCAAAGTAATTTGGTAGAAGAAATCCCCAAAAACCTCCTTTCAGATATGAATCCCAGACAGGTCAGCTTAACCTGGTCCTTCAGCTGTATAAAAGCTGGAAACAAATCAAAATCAAAAACACTGCCAAACCAACTATTTAGTGAAGTAAAAAGCTTTGAGCATAAGTACATACCTCTGGATTCACAAACACAGCCTGGGCACTGGGAAAAGTGCTGGCCATACCACCCTCAGACAAATACAGCATTCCAGAGAGTTTATTAATATTTTCTTCTCAGCTTCACAGCATTTCAGGGTCCATTAGCAGTCCCAAAACACAGCTTCTCACACCTCAGCTTTAGTTGTGCTCTATTCTAAAATGTGCTATTCTGAAAGGCACATCTTCAGATGTGTCTTTCTCCTTTATCTTTTCAGGCAGCTTCTAGATGGAAAAAGTGAAGGCTAAATCATAAAAAGGTTTCAAATCAGTGGTAGCTGCATAACTGACACAGCCCCACCTTCCCAGGTTTTTGGAAGGCAGGAGGAGGGCAGTGAGCACTTTCAAGTGTATTATTCTTCTCTCCAGCATCATTCTGCTTTCCAGAGCACTGCAAGGGGTAAATGTAAGGCATCTTCACTGTCTCTTCCTGGTGTTTCAATCTCCAGATAGTCTTCACTTACGTGGCTATTTGAGAGGGAAAAAGTAACCTTTGCTTCCCATCGTGGGGATTGGGGCCCTGTTTAATTTCCATATGCCTCCTGGAAGAGCTCATTAAGGAATTAATGAGGGGAGCACAGTTGTGTGTAGTGTGCAGTCAACTGCTCCAAAATTACTCTCAGTGTGATTTGGACGTGGTTGGCCAGGTTGGATAGGGCTTGGAGCAGCCTGGGATAGCGGGAGATGTCCCTGCCCATGGCAGGATGGGCTTTAAGGCCCTTTCTGACCCAAAGCAGTCTGTGTTTCTGTGATTCTATGGCAAAGGCATTCATAAACAAACAAATACCAATGAAAGATGGATGAATGTTAGTGCTACTCAAGAAAGACCTCATGTCCCCTCTCCTGGTTCTGTCCAACTTTGTTTTGTCCCCACCTGCTTTTGTAAACAGGGAGACATTTTCAGGAGGGATTTGAATGAAGCAGGTGGCTTGCCATGAGCTTGGAGAAAGGTGTTCCAAGTGAAAGTAGTTCCTGGTGAGACAGGAAAGAGGGATATGAGGGAAAAAACTGAAGATGAAGTGGGGAATACAACCACCAGCACAAGGCGCAGGAGAGGACATGGGAAAATGGGAAAAACTGTGATCAGAAAAGCAGCAAGTAAAAATTCTTTGGTGCCAGAGTTTGGTTAAAGCATAGCTTTAGCATTGCTAACATGGAAAAACATAGAATACCTGGGACAGGAACTGATTGGATCCCAGTTAAGAAATTTGACTGAAGAATATAAATTTAATTTACTCAGCATATTGTGACAGTTTTGGATGCATATTACATCCTGGACTGATAAATACAAAAGTCCACTTTTGCCATCTGCCATTGCATGGCCTTACCTGCCACCTTTCCACACATGGCTGTGTCCCAACAGCTGAACGCTTACTACCCCAAACAGCAAGGTCACATCAGTCTGCTGGCTGGGAGCACTCCCTGGGCTCGGCCAGCTCCAGGGATAAAAACCAAGGGACAGTCCTTGTCAACATTATTTTAGCACAGACAGCTGTGAGGTCTGGCATTGCTTAATTTCCTGCATGACTCTGCTCTGAGAAAAGAAAAACGCTGGATGAGATGAAAATTATTTGATCAGTCAGCTTGATCATGAAGACAGTGGTAGTACCATAAAAAAATCATGGATAAGGATATAATAGAAAGAGCTTGGGCAGAGAATTCAGGAACTCTGACTTGGAAAAGGCAAACTTGAATAAAACAGTAAGTGCATATGACAAAAACAGCCCAGCATAAAGCCTTCTCTGATACTCCTGCCTCCTTCCTTCACAAAAGTTTGACTACTGGGGCAAAAATTTAACTGAGGTCATCTGATAGCATCAAAAACAGGCGATGTCTTGAACACTGTCAGGAATCTGCTTCCTTCAAAGCAAGGAAACACTGCCTAGGCAGTGAACAAGAGATTAGTGATCTTGCTAGCTTTACATCAAGTATTATTCTTATTTCACTGATTCAATGGCATCAGAAAATAACAGACATAAAAATGTGTGGATTCTGCAAATTTTGCATTTTTCTGTACTTTTTGCTATTTCCCTCAAGATCAAGGCTTTGATATTAAAAAAAAAAATCTTTTGTTTATATGTATTTACATTACAAAGATCCTTCACAGTAAAAAGTATTGCCTTTTCTTTAACTTAGTCATAAATACCTTCCTGGAGTAAAAAAAAAAAATTTAAAAAGGAGGTGTGTGTATCCCTTCCCTCTACTCACATCAGTGATGTTTTAATTTCAAAGATCAGTAGAGACTTTATAAAAATGTAAAAGTGACAAATCTCAGATTAATCTCTCAGAAGGTCACCTTCATTATATAAAATGTCATTTTTACCAGAGAAGAGAAAGATAAAGACCAATCAACACAGCTGCTGCTGAAAAAATCTAGTCATACCACTTATTTGACATTCAGACATACTAAAAATCATAATTGATAATACATTCCTGCATCTAGCAAAAAATTCCTTTAGTTCCTTATTTCTTAGAGATGTACTGGAAAAAATTAGTTGGGCTTAAGAAAAGCCTTTACAAACACTACATAAAGGTTATAAATTTATCTGGACACAGATAGATCCATTTGGTCTCTACATCACTTTAGATAGTATGTTGATCATGTATTACAGAAAGAAGAAAAAGAGATTATTATAATGATAAAATTCAAGAAGGGAAAGGACATATTTCTCCTTTGAAAACTTGGTTGTTTATAAGTGATTTTAAAAAAACAAGCAGGAACATGCAGTTTGCTGACTATGGTTATGTAGGGGTTAGAGCTGGAGGATATGATGCCCTGCAGGGGGACCTGGACAAGAAAGATCAAGAGGGAATGTTTAGAAGAGCATGTAATGACAGGACAGTGGGGCACTAAACTGAAGGAAAGTAGCTTTGGATGGGAAATTGGGAAGAAACTCTTCCCTGTGAGGGTGGTGAGGCCCTGGCACAGGTTCCCAGACGAGCTGTGGCTGTCCCATCCCTGGAAGTGCCCAAGGCCAAGTTGGGTGAGGCTTGGAGCAGCCTGGGACAGTGGAAAGTATCCCTGCACATGGCAGGGGTGAGACTGGATGGGCTCCAAGGTCCCTTCCAACCCAAACTATTCTGAGATTCTAGGATCCCATGTTTTTAACCTGTACTTTAGGAGGCATTATTAATCTTGGATGTTGATAGAATTATGACATTTGCCTCCACCTCTTCTCCTAAATATCTTGAACTTTGTCTGCAGTCATATGTAAATACACACACTATTCAGATCTTCCATCTTGGATTAAAGGCAAATTAAAGATTTGCAAGGTTCAGACAAGCAGTACCCAGCCCTGAAGTCCCTTACCAATAGCTCAGCTGAGTACCATACTGACAGGCAATATGGGCTGTTTCTGCCAAGGAATGGGGTTCTCAGAGCCCAAATGCCCTGACCTCACACAGCTTACTGTTTCCATCCACTTGGAAAACTCATACTGCAAGAAGCACACATGCAATATGATTTTGTTCAGCTTATTTCCACAAAGCATCTAGTTCTGCTTCTGAATATGGTTTAGATACATCTTCTTGTGCTCTATTATAAAAGCATTAATTCTCCCCTTTCCCAGTGACAATACAGCCAGATTTCCCATTATGGGTTAGCTACATGAACATGCCTTTGAGAACAAAACATCCTCATCAAACCCAGGTGTCAAAACCCGACCAAAATGACAAATGAAGTTCTATTATTTATTTCTGAGTATGTTGTAATGACATTCATTTTTTAAGCCCTAATTGTTGGTGATTTATCCACAGTGTTTTTTCCTTACTCCAGAAGTGAGGCACTGAGGCACCGCTCTGTGTTCTCCAGTTGAATTTCCAAGTCTTTTTCCACAAACTGGCCCACCACACTTTGGCAGGTCAGATCTGAGGGCTATTAATGATCTTACCAGATATTTGATTCTGAGATATTCGCAAACACAAAGAAAGAGGATGGGATAAAGTCACTCGAGTCACACAGGGTGCTCTATAACCACGTGTGATACAGAGTATCACACCATTTCCTTACACTCTGCTACAGAAGCCACTTCAATAATAGGAAAAGCCGCATTAAAAGGGTAGAACAGGAATGAGTCATTCCCAGTTTTAAGACTCAGGAACCTAGGAAGTGGGAGAAGGGAAACACACACAATCAATGAACATTCAAACTGCCTGAGCACAAGATTTTGGCAGCAAGTCAGTAAAATTCTTAAAACTTCAGCTATGTTCTTCCCTTTGGAGAAACAGTTTGAAGCTCAAATCAAACTTCTTCCCCCTGTCTTCTACCATATTTTCTCCCTGGAAACTTTACCCCAGACACAATATTGTGGGGCACTTGGAAGGTGGAAAAGTAATATAAAAATAATGCACAAAAAATGTACTTATTTCCTTGGTACCTGCATTTTCTATTGACAACGCTAAGGACACAAAATTTTCAGTGCATCTTTCCCAGTTTCCCTGCAAAATTCTCAGCTCCTGATAAAAACAAAACAGAACTGCTGCACTTCTCCCCCTGTATGCTGGCCACGGGTAGCTTTAAATAACTTGGGATTGATTACTGGATCGAATAACCCCAAAAAAAAGCTAAGGCTGTGAGCACAGCCCTTAGCAACATGCAAGGCTGAGTAGTACAGCTTGCTTCAGTCTAGAAGGAAAGGCAGATGGAGATTAACAAAGGATTTGGGTGAGCACAAGCAATCCTGTAGGAAGTTCTGTAGCATGAGCCTATTATTTTCTGGATTGTAAGGCCATCTTCTGGAGGACATCTGATTGTTACCCAAAGCCCTGTATTTTCATTCCTACAAAATGATGTAATTGCAGTCAAATACCACAGACAACATTTTGCTTTTACAATACAAAAAAGCAAAACTGATGTATTGATCTGACCACAAAGTCACAAGTCTCAAAGTAGAACCCTTTATAGAGTGAGATTTCTCTTCTGATTGTGTTACCTATGTTACACATATAATATTTTAGTCATTCAGTGACATTAGCAGTAAGTTGGCTGCTATGGATCCCTGTGTTTATGTTGTTAATAGAGGACTGAGATTCAGCAATTTTTATTGAAGACATTTGCACTTGTTTCACTGCTAAATGCCAGTGGAATTACATGTCTCTTATCTAAAGTAGATGTCTGACTATTAGGTCAAGAAACAGATTTTTTCTAGAACTTTAACTCATTTACCCATTGAAGTATTTTTTTTCTTCTTTTGAAAACCTTGAAAAAAGCCCCCAAATGTATGTATGTGTAAGCATCTTCTCAATAAAACACTGAACAGCTCGTGGCTAAAACTATTTGTAACAGGGTGCAAAACACCAAGAGAGAAATGGAATCAGGTGGTCTGTGTTGTTACTACAACCAGAGACCCAGGTATCCCTGGGTGCCATGCAAAGAGCAGCAGAGACATGCAGCAGCATGGAAAAGCTTTTCAGAGATTATGGGAATGGCAATTCACCCTCAGCTTTCAGCAAGCTTTAGTAAGAACACTCCATGGAAATAGCTTTGGGAGTCTGAGGAGAGTCGAGTACAGCGATGGGAAGATTGAGAAGGCTTTGAGGGCTTTGGGATGAGGTGGAGCACCTCTCATTGTGCCAAGAGAGAGGTGAGCCACCAGCCCTGCCAGGCGGCCTGGTGTGGCAGAGGAGAAAGAAAGAGGACAGGGAGAAGAGATTTGGAGACTGCAGCCCCCCTGGAGCCCCTGCAGCTGGACCAGGGTGCAGCTTTCTCCTGTGATTAGGGATGGTCATGCCCCCACGATGGCACAGAGCAGACCAGGAGCTGGGATGCCATGCAGGAAAAGTAATGGTGAACAGCAGAATGAGTGGGAACATACCTGGGGTTCTTTCATGTTTCATCAGCCAGGACTTCTTGCAGACATAGACCTCAAGCGCCAAAGCCTTTGAAGATACTCCTCCCTTCAAATAGCCACAAACTCTCCTGCTGAAAATGAAACAACCTGAATGAACCACATGCAGAGCTTTTCCTCCTCTTCTAAGATTTCCTATGTAGTGGACTGGCCATGGCCAGTCACCTACCCTGCCATCTTCTCCCTCCCTCTCCTAAGCAGGATGGAGAGAAAATAACAAGGAAAATTTTGCAGGTGGAGATTGAAACAGAAGACCACTTACCAATTCCTGCCATGGGCAAAACTGACTCAAGTTGTGGAAACCTAATTCAATTTAGTGCCAATTAGAATAGAGTTGGATGGTGGGAAACACAAACAAAAATTAACACCCACCTCCTCCTTCTTCTCTGGTGTAGCATCACACCTTCATTCCTGATTCCTCTCATCACAGAGGGTGGAGGAATGCAGGTGACAGTCCCTAACAGCCCCACTCTGCCATTCCTTCCTCCCCACACCTTTCCTTGCCCCACCATGGCCCTGGCACCTGGAGTGGGTCACCATGCATATCTTGGCCCCATCATGATAATGGGATCATTGGAAGGCACAGGTCTAACCTGTTTGCTGCATCTGTTCATTCTTCTGCCTGCTATTTCACCAAATGATGCATTACCTTTAAATTCAAGACTTCCCTTTTTAATTGAACTCAAAAATTGCATTACTCAGCATTTATGCTATCACTAACAATAAAGCTGACATGGTTTTCCTTCCCTTTTAAAAGGCAAAGCTGTTCATCTAAAAATACCTTCTCCCCTTTAGCCCAGGTTTTATGTGTATATTTTTTCATATTACCATTTCAGGCTTTTAGCCTCAGTACTGATATTCCAGTAATTAGATACAAACTGACATGCAAATTGCCAGCAGCAGGTTCCCCTCAGTTATCTCCTTTATAGCATGATAAAAATGTAACTTCCATGGAAGTCAAAGGCAGTGATGGAGAAGCAGCTTTCAGTGCACTGAGCAGTTGCTGACAGACCAGGTCCCTTCCTGGCTGTGCAGGCTGTGGTGGCTGCTGTCACTCCAGGCTGTTCCATGCCCAGATGTCCATCAGCATTGTCCAAATGCAGCCTGGGGGTTCCTCACTGACTGAACTCTTTCCCTGCCTCGTGCTACCCTGCATCCTGTCTGCAAAGGGCAACACTAAAACCAAACTTCTCTCTCATGTCACTGAGGTATTTTTTCTGGTTCATGGACCCTCAAATCCCTGGAGTCCTGCACCACAGCAAGGTTTCATGTCTTCAGGGCTCTGTCCCACAATCCCAGCACAGCTTCCACCCTGCCAGAGCTCAGATCATTTTTATACTCACACCAGATATGCCTGTGCTGAACCCCCTGTGCTTTGGAGTGCCACAGGAGTTAAGAAGAGAAGAGAGAGTACTTCATCACCCAAAGCACAGGCTTTTACAACCCTATCAGTCCTCTGAGCTGCAGGACATATTATGCAATCACCACAGAAAAACCACAGCTGTCTATGCTGGATGAGTGAACGAAAAACACCTTTAGTGATGCCAGATGTTCACATTCTATTTTATTCTTTCAGTTTGATGTTGTTAAATATACCTTTTAAAGGGTGACATTCATTTTTGTTGTCCAAAAGGTGACAATACCCTCCAATCTTCTACATGTCTGCTGAAAATTGGGCCACAGTACACTGCTAGTAGGAATAATTTTATACCAGCAAATTTTTGATTTTAACAAGAGTGAAAGCTCCACATAGACTGTATCTGTCCTCACATGGAAATAGGATGTTATCTCCAGGAAGCTGGGCTGGCAGTGAGTTAGTTCTTCCTTCTCCTGAGTGCTGACAAGACATGTGTAAGTGAGAATAAGAAATTCTGGAGATGTGAGCATTAATCACCCAAAATGCCTAAAAAGGACTCATTCTCCTTTCAGGTCACATTTACAACTGGTTTGTGTAGCTGCTCTAGCAATTACCACATACAACAGCCCAGCCCTGGGAAAGGGGCAGAGATACTCCATGGTTCAGCAAAAGGAGCCTTGGAAAAAATCTGGATTGTGGTAGAGACATCCTCATGACTTCTGCAAAGACAGCTCTGTTTGTAATGTTTGGGGGTTTTCTTATCACATAAACACACACATTACCTGTCACCTGTGAGGTTTTATTTGTTTTATTTGTTAATTTTCCAAACTTCTCCAAGACCCTGATGTTTGATCAACACTGTTTTGATTGTTGATACTGAGTGATGAAACTGGAAATAAAAAAGTCTCTGTGTGTGCAGTAGGAAAATGAAGTATTACCCTCTGAGTGAGCATGGTGTGACTAATAACAGTGTCAGCAATCTGATGTTCTCCAAAACTAGTGCTGTATACTGAAAACAGCCCTTCTGTACTGATAACTTTCAGAAAGGACTGTAATAGCATCCTTTCAACCAGTTTTCCATCTCTGCAGATATTTCATTTCACTCCTAACTTCAATATCACCTTCTTTTTAATAGCAAGGCTTTGCAATATAATATCCCCAGTGCTCTAGCAGGGCCTAAAAGCACCCTGCTGGTAGCAGAAACAAAATTTGAGAGTTGTTCCTCAAACAATTCCTTCAGAAGAGGGAACTCTTAAGTATATATATACCTTTGATATAGAAATTTTTGTAGGCCTGGAAACTATTACATTGGTTGCCAGCAGAGAGGACTTCCTTTGCCCTTGTCAAATTAAAAGTGTAAGTATCAGTTGAAAGGTGAAAGGGGGGTGGGATGTTCTTTCCTTTTGATCTTTTTAAATCAAAGTTAATTTGAGCTCATTAACTTCATGAATTTGCACATGCAGATTAAAATGGACCCAACTTTAACATATGTGCTAGGCAGATGGCATTGTTCTAGGAAGAAGAAAGGAACAACAGAGCAGAGCACTGACATGTACTCCATTTATTTTAAATAACTTGTGACTGAATGACAGTGGCTTAAAGGGCATGAGGATTCCCAAAAAAGCTAAGAACTGCTTTGCCCAGCCATGCAGTGTATTGCAAGAGGTGGTACTGCTGGTCAGTGGCTGCACCAGCCCAAACACAGCTCTGATGCCACTTTACCAGACTTAACCAGCTCCTAATAGACTGTCTCATGGTTTCTCCTATAAGCTACCATGCCATATATACATTTATTTTTTTCCATATTACTCTGCTTTCACCTGTAGTCTAAGCTGCTTGATCTGTAGTCTAAGCAAATGCAAACATACCAGCCAGACCAGCACTGGCACTACAGTTAAAGCTCTACATCCTAGCTAGGCTTTATATGATGTCCAGCTCCCTCCATCCCCCCCAGACTGCCATTAGCCCTCAAACTCCTCCCTGGCCACTCACTCAGCTGCCCTGACACCTTGGCTGCATGCTGATGATGATGCCAGATTTGTCAGGCCTCTCTTGGAATTCCTTCAGAAGGCATCCCTGCCATTGCCAAATGAGAGCCTCAACAAGGACTCTTCCATGCAACTACTAAATTTTGGAACCAGGAGTTTCCATAGGAGGATGAATAAACCTCCTAAATAAGTTGGAGGTTTATTCCAATAGTTGCTTCCTATTGGCTTCCTGTACAAAGGGCTTTTTTACCCTCCAGCCCAGCTGAGCAGAAGTACCTCTGGATTTTTATCTTCCCTGCTGCAGCACTGTACAGGGATCTGAACACCTTTCTGCATGAAGCAGTGGAGAAAACACCAGGGGAGCCATTCAATGGACACTGTACCCAGTGAGATGAAGGCAAAATTAACAGTCCCCAAACTGTGCCAGGCTGTTACAGATCAGTTTGGTATTGGGAGAACTTGTCTTGGAACTGTTTTAATCAACTGTGATAATAACAGTACAACCTTGATAAACATCACCTCCTTGACACAAAACCCAACAATGGATATGTGTTCAGGCTGAAGAATGAACCTTGTAAGCAGAAACAATTTAAACAAGGTTGGAAGAGAAAGTAACACATTCAGGCAGTCAGTGTCAGAGTTTCCATGCCTGTAGGACTCATCCCTCATAGCAAACAGTGTACTGCCTGCCATCAAAGCCCAAACACAACCCCAGGAGAAGCTGATGGGTTTCACCAGGGGTGAGAGCAGTCCCATGTCTACACAGAGAAGCAGCATGGATAGGGCTCACATCTGGCACCTGCACCCATGGCCAATTTATACAAGTGCTTGATCACCCCTGTGGGATCCCAGCACTGCATTACTACCAGCCTATTGCCCAGGTGTATCTAGATTCCCAGTGAAACTGTGTTCCTCAAAATACTCATCACTTATCAGTGAAAATCCCATCTGCAAGCCAGCACTGGCACTGCCCTGGCCAGTTTATTGCATGACACAGCTGGATCATTCCACACAGGCTGCACACACACTTCAAAGGCAAATGGGAAGTTAGCTGGTAAACCTGGGAGACAAAGAGGGAACTGTGGGAAGGGCAGCAGAAAGTCATCTGGGCTTAAAGCACATACCACATCTCTGCTGCTTTTCTGTTCCTTTCTATAGAATCCTTCTTTATCCATGCAGGTGAGCAAGCCCGGGTGGATGTGCCTCTTCTCCCAGACTAGTGTCCAGAATGGGCTTAAAATAAAATGTAGCAATCCACATCTAGATTTTTCTCATGGCCCCCACCAAAGGCACTTGGTTATTTTAATTTGTTACATGAATTGGCCACTCAGCACATGCACAGCAACTTTTCTCCTGAAGAGCCAGCCTGCTTCTCTGGCCAAGTAAAACCACAGCCATAAGCAAAGCAGCCAAAGCTTGGCTGCTGTGGGAGGCTCAGGAGGAGGCTATGCCTTCAACATGCCTCCCTACTCTGGGGCCAATTAATACAGGGTAGGAGGGTTAAGAGAACAAGAGTGGGATTTTCTTTCCCACACAAGGAGCTCAGGGTTCACTGAACGATCAGGAAAACCAATCCAGCCTCTATCCCAAGCATGTACAATTTCCAGGATCCACCAGGATCTGTGCTCAGCTCAAAAGCAAAGGGCTTGTGCCCTTGCTTGCTGTAAACTTGCTCTTAGGAAAGTTCTTCCCCTATACACTCTCCAAAACCTCTTTTTTTGCAAATTCTTTCTGGTATTTTCTAGCTTGTACATCACCCAGGCTGATGTTTGCCTTCCAGACAGGAGTGTCCTGTGGTTCACTCCGTGTCCCTTCTTCATTAGTACACAGCAAGGGCAGCTCCAGCAGTGGGAATGTCTGTCATCGAGAAGGAAGACGTACTCATTAAAAAATAAAATAAATCCATATTCCCCAACTTTTTCTGATGCTTTATTCCCTTTCAGCTGTGCTGCTGAGCCTGAATATTTCCAATAACCAAGCAGTCTGAGTAACTCTAAGAAACTCAACAATTTGTTAGTAAACATGAGCAACTCTGTTTAAAAGAACCAGCCCAAACTTCAGCAGTTTCAGTGAATCTTGCAGAATCCATAAACACATTTTAAATACAAGCTAGGAGATAGAAGATATCCTGTTTTCTTTTCTCCTCCCTGTTCCACTTATTCCCTTATCTTTTTTAGATGATTGATTGTTTTTTATCTTCTCTCACCTATCCTTTCTTCATCTTTAGTATTGTTCCTCTCAAGCAAAGAATAAGGGGATAGTATTAAATACAATCTGATGTACCAGAAATTATAAAAAAAAATCCATATGTCAAAATTCCCTCCCCTCAATTTGTTCTCATACCTTCACCACCCACCCATAATAGCATAACACTAGATACTAACAGCCTACAGTGCTGGGCTTCAGCCAGAATTTAATCTGAGAGTTTCTCTATTAATGTGGATGGAATTAAGTACGGTTTTGTCACATCCTGATCCACATTACAGCAGGAATAATCAGCCATTGCCACAGAAGCTTTCAAAAAAAAATCTCAAATGAACAGAAATTGGTAAGATAAAAGACCCAGTATATAAATCATATTCTTCTTATTAATGTTATGCATTTTTATTTTCCAAGAATCAAAACAGCATACTTTGTGTGTATTCAGAAATCACAGTCATATTCTGAAATGTTTAATTTACATGCAAATTAGAATCAGGACCCTACTGGTTGCAGATATTGCCTTTCAGTCATAAACTGGCCTTTAAGCCTACGTAAAAGGATAATATAATGGCAACAATATTATTATTGGTGCTGTAAAAGTTTAGCTTTGAAAAGCCATAGAGATTTGATTCAGAGAACAGGAATCATGACATGGAAGAGAAAAAAAAAAATACAAGAAAAATCCAAATCTCCAGGGCAGCAAATTTGAAAGTGCTTCATTTTAGAATAAACATAACCAAAAAAAGATTTTTGGAATTATACTACTTTCTAATCTGCATATCATCCACCTGGTGAGGCTTGTATATCACCCTGGTTCTTCCAGGGAAACTGTTGACACGTTTCTCTATTTGGACTTCTAATCTCTTATGTTGGCCTGATGTATTCCAAAGATGCACTGCTAAAAATGGTTTCATAGAAGTGGCAGATAAGGATGAAACAGTTTAGCAACACAGGGCATTGTTATCCAAAGCCTAATGAAGTGAAAGGAAGAACTCCATAATGCACTTAAACTGCAACAGCTCTGTCTGCTACAAGCCTTGCAAGACAACTCTGCAGGGAACGATTTTAAAGCAAGTTTCACCAAATCACTTGTCTATACAAGAGCTGCACCTTAAGTAGACAGAGGTATAATATCTAGTTTCATTTATCAGTATAACAAATAAAAATATTATTTGATTGAGAACTGCATGTCCTGAAACCAAACCAAAATAGAAAGATGCTTTTTCTAATGCTTAGTGTTAGATTTAGGCAAGTAGGAGCTACTGAAAAAGAAAATAGATATTTTCTTATTGCCTGTCTCTGGCTCAAGAGGCCTAAGTAAAACAGCTCTAAAGATATCTTAAGCCATTAAAAAGAGGCATGTTTTCATGGTCAAGCTCTTTCCATGGAAACAAAGAGCATCTGATGTCATGCTCAAGCTTTTTCATGTGTGACAAGATAAAATCTTTTGACTAGCCTCCACTTCACAGAGCAGAAAAATCCCTTCTTTTAGTTCCCTTCTCGCAGTTTTCCAGTGTGTAACAATAAATCCTTACATTGTCCATGGGTGTGAGTACAATAGCAGTATTAGCAGAGGGACAACCTGCAGAGAGCCCACAGTGTTGTCATCATACTGCAAGAGTATAATAAGAAATAGTTTGGGAAGTGCAAGAAAATATCACAGCAATGTCATTAAGTGCCTTTTGCATGCTGATGGGAAAACAATTTGAATGCTATTTGTGAAGAGATTCTTATTACAAGATATTCACACTGGAAAACTGGCTTAGCAAAGTGATCTGGAGTGGTCACAGAATTTTCACACCTATGCAGTCCCTAAGCACAGGCCCCATTTCCACCCTCCTTGGTGGGGTACAGCTTCCACTGAAGTGTGAGCTGCTGCAAACCTGAGCTTAATCAAGTATCTGCAATTAGATCCTTGTTCCAGAATCAACCCAAAAGTGAACTGGCAACAGACATTTTATCACACAGCTGGAGGAGGAAACCTTGCCTATGAGGTGATGGATAAAGATACCATAAATTAAACTGGCAGCACAAGGGAGGCACAGCTCCAGAGACAGGCTTGTCACACCATTCAAGTTGGGTTTGAGGACAGAAATTAAAAAAAAAAAAATAGTTAAAACTCATCTGCCTGGGCTTCAGGCAGGGGAATGACAAGTAAAATGCTCCACTAGAAAACTTCAAATAGGTCAGACACTGCTCCTTTGGGAGATGAGGCTCCCAAACACAGCCAGGTCGTACTGTGCTCGTGTCACACATGGCTCTGTTGGATGGGAGCTGCAGAAATGCCTGTGTGCTGGGAAGAGCATGGCTGTGCAGTGGTCCCTGCTCCCAGGTGTCCTCCTGCACCCACAGGGGCTGCTGAACTGCAACCTGGTCATTCCTTTGGGCTTGAAAAAATTTAATGTGGGCAAAGATAAATTCACCTGCACATAGAAGTCCTTATCCATAAGGACAAAAGAGATGTAGAAGGAATACAACCAGCTGAATACAGACAAGAAAAAAAATCCATTTTAGCATCTTACCTTTTTTTTTTTTTTTTTTTTTTTGAGATAATCAAACCTTGACCCAGTTCTCCAAAATCTAAAAAGCCCTTCATATAAACACAAAAGTACTTCATATAAACACATTTGCTACTGCTTATGCAGAAGTCCAAGGAGTTAAATGTTACCTAGTTTGATGCCTTGACAATGACAGTATTTGACTTTTATGATTTTGAGTTATCCCCATGCCTGTAAATATTAATTGCATTCTTATGTTCATTCAGAACATTAACTGGGAAAGCAGGGGATTTCTGTGAATGGCTGTATTTTATGTTCCAGTTTGTTTGCAGCATGTAGGCTCCCATGTAAAAAGGTAGTTATGTTATTGACATCAATATCTGCAATGCCAGAGTTGAACATCCATTCTGTTCCTTTCCACATACAGAGTAAATTATGATTATAGACTTTTTCCCCTCTTCCTCAAACAATACACAGTAATGGAATAGCAAACTCCTCTACAATCCTCTGCATAGAACAGAAAATTAATTTGCTTCTAAAAAATTTAAGGGCTCTGCTTTAAAATCTATCTTGAGGCCAGCATCTTTCTTATCTGAAAGATGAAGTATTTTGACTGAAATTAGCTATTCCCATTAAAAACATTTATAATGCAGAATGGAGAAATTGCAGCACACATTTCAGAGGGTGGTAACACAGTTATATAGGGAGGCTTGTGCTTCCTGGGAATAAATAATCATTTATTCTCTCAATTTCTCCTCATTCCTCAGGAAAATGGGGGTTTTCTTCACTAAAATGTTCCCATACAGGTTATCTTTGTAAGAGTATCAGTTCTTCTTGTCACCATTTCCTTTCCTAAATAATTTCATAGCTCACTGGTTTGACCCTCCCTTAGTCTTTCCAATTTTTTTTTCAGTTTGAAGAGAACTACTCCACTAGTAGTGATTCATTAGGATTTTATCTACAGCTAATTATGACTGATTTCAATAACATGTTTTTCAAGCTCACATAAATTATTGATCAGCATACACATTCTTTACACCCCTCCCCTCAGATTCCCACACTACATTAACTCATTAATGATTCCTACAAAAGATGGATAATAATATGATAAATCATTTCAACTGCTGAAAAATTTGCACATGCAGCTCTTAACCTTGTTCTGCCTGATACAATGCAGGGGTGTGTACCACACAAACACAGATCACTGTGCAAATTCATCTATTGTGTTCACTGAAGAACAAGGCAATAAATAGCCCAATCAGGCAAAAGGCTTCTGTGCCCACTTTGAGATAGTGAACATTTCATAATGTAGCCAGTTACACTGGTTATGCCTCCAAGCAGGCAAGGAAAAGGAATAATATACTCTGTGTGTGTGTGTTCTACATACAGTCATATCTGTAGAGCATCTAAATGTCTCAGGAAAACAATTCTCACTATCTATTGCACATTTTTTAATGGGATATGATGATGGGAGAGACTGGATTGCACCACCTTCCTAATTTCTTAAGTGTTGAATTTGGCTGACACAAACCTCATTCCCCTTTGATAACTTGATTGCATGTGCTGGGCCTGTTGCTATATGACCAATGATGTTGAAAAGTGAATCTGACAGTAAAAAACTCTTTTTTTGAAAATCAGCTCCAAGTATAAAAATATTAGTTATTAAAATAATATAAGGCTATGATTGCTATTTACAAAAAAAAAAAAAAAAAAAA
>WEIU01004874.1:66826-83859 GCA_013389925.1 Aegithalos caudatus | reverse complement strand
CTGAAGTTTGGGCTTGGCAAACCACTTGCTTGTAGCTACCAGGACTGAAGCTCTTCTTCAGGAATTACCTTCCAGGTACAAAGCTGTTACCTATCATTTGTACAGATAAAAGGCAGGTAAAATGTTGTACAGCAGCAGAAACCACTTTGGCTTAAGCTGGCAATGAAAGTTGTTATCACCTAGCAGCTGTTTAGTAGCCTGCATTAAATGAAGTTGTAGCTACAGCTCCATGAGAACAGGAAGAAAAGCTCCTAAAGCTTGGAAACACCAAACCACTACTGCAGATCTGCCAATTCCAAGGGTTGGGGGTGTTGTGTGCAGTCATGCTTGAAATTCACTTTCAAGATAAAGTTTCTTTCCTGAGGATGGCTAAATCCCGATGAGCTCTACTGTTTGATTTTGAGATCAGCTAGAGCTGAACCAATGCAGGCACCAGGAAAATGCCAGAGGTACCAGCAGTGCTGCCACATCCCAGAGGCACTGGGTGCCTTTCCCTGCTGGCTCAATGATACAGCCAAGATCACAGATGGCTCTGCCCCATCTGACAGTTCCTTAGGGAACTTCATACCCAACAGCTGTGTCAGCTACTCAAGGTCACCATGGAAATAAACCTTGGCTCACAGCTCTGAATGCTCCCAGGCACGGGGAAAGCTAAAGTGCAAGTGTAAAAACAGTGCCAAGTCTTTTCCCTTGGGAAGCACCAGGTATAGGCATTCCCTGTCTCTGGGAACGACCTGCTCCAGTTCCCAAGTTGCCAGCTCCCATGCTGTAGACCCCTGAACTTCACCTTCTTCCTCAACAGTTTTAATTTCATAAAGCACAGAACACTTTGGGTGAGAACAGACCTTAAATCTCACCCTGTTCTACCACCTGCCAAGGGCAGGGACACCTTCCACTATTCCAGGCTGCTCCAAGCCCCATCCAACCTGGCCTTGGACACTTCCAGGAATCCACCTCCTGGGAGCCACAGCTTCTCCAGCAATATATGCCAGGGCCCCACCACCCTCACAAGGAACAATTCCTTCCCAACATCCCATCCAGCCCTGCCCTCTGGCACTGGGAAGCCATTCCCATGTCCTGTCCCTCCATCCCTTGTCCCCAGTCCCTCTCCAGCTCTCCTGGAGCCCCTTTAGGCCCTGGCAGGGGCTCTGAGCTCTCCCTGGAGCCTTCCCTTCTCCAGGTGAACCCCCCCAGCTCTCCCAGCCTGGCTCCAGAGCAGAGGGGCTCCAGCTCTGGGAGCAGCTCCATGGCCTCCTCTGGACTTGATCCAACAGCTCCACATCCTTCCTGTGCCAGGATCCCAGAGCTGGATGCAGAGCTATAGTGGGACCTCCACAGTAGAAACAGAGAACCACTTCCCTCAGCCTGCTGGTGACACCTTTTACTGATGCAGGCCAGGATTTGCCAGGGTCAAGTTCACCTTTTCCAAGTGGATGTGACTTTTCCTATCAGCTAGTCCTGATTTGTACCAAGCAGCATCCTCAGCTTGTGTATTTCTCCTCTGAATATTTACAGGATTGTATTTTGGCTGTCCTCAGCTCTAACCAAATTAGCAGCTTCAAGATTTATTAGAGGAAGATCAAGGATTGCATATTTGCAATAGGGATCCTTCAGAACATGAGGTTCATATTTTCCTCCAGTTCTTCAAAAATTCTGATGCACTGGGGACTTCTTTATATGAATTTGAAAAAAATCTATTTTTATGAAAGCGAATGAACTTCAAATAAGCAAAAGGAAATAAAATACCATATGGCATATTCAGATTCATAGGATTCCTATCCCACTTAATAAATCTCCCCTTAATCACATTTTTGATAAAAGTATTGTATCCTACAGGGATTTTAATTTTGTATCTCAAAAGGAGGTTAGTATATTAGATTTTACTGTATACAGATTAAATGAGGACTTTTGAAAATTCTCAGACTTATCTACTCAGCTAAATAAATTTTCTGACTTTGCACTTGGGGTAATTGTAATAGAGCTTTTGATCCCTGGGTAGATGGATGCAATAGTCCTATAAATCCCAGATTTTCAGCATCTTCAAAGATTATAAAATGTTTATGAGAGAGTATGGTTTTAGAGACATCTGGTGGTTATATAATCCTAAGGAGAGAAATCAATGGTGAAAGTATTAAACATACTTTTTCAACAAAAGTAACCTGTAAAGAGAAAAAGAGATTAGCTTATTCACTGTCTCTGCAAACTGAGGTAGGTGATTTGACACAAGACCCAGCTTTGTTTACGGCAACTTGGCAGCTTTGGTCACATTAGAACAAAAGGGGAAAAGGATTTTTCAAGGTAAACTAATGTATGTGTCTTTCAGTAGCATTAAAACTTATCACAGTTTAGTCAGAGAAAAACAGGGCAGGAGATTGGATACTAAATATTTTAAATGCTCCTGCTAGACAAAAATCATTATCTCTGCCAGCATCTTGTTAGCTTAGCTTTTGTTCTAACACCTGTGTGCTTTTATTTCATTTTTGCTTGAAACTTCACTGACTCTCTAGCATATTTTTTACTGAACTGCTTGCCTAAAGCTAGAAGCTGGAGATATAAACTCAGAAATAAAATCACATTCTTAACTTCTTAGGTTCAAACCACACGGACAAATAAAATAGCATTACTTATTTTCTCTTCATTAATAATATACATTATTGGCAGAAGAGTGATTTATAAGGACTAGAATTCAAGTCCTTATTAAAAGTTTAAGTATTTGGTGCTGTATGTGAATCTCCTCTGTATATCACAGATCTAGTGGGCTACAAAGCACAGAACTTCTCATTTGGAGACACCAAATCAAATGTTGTTCTCAAACACAGAGAGTCCAAAAGAAAATATTCACTCCAGGAAAAATCTTCAGATTTAAGGGAAAAAAGATTATTTGGCCTCATCTTCTGTACTTAAGACATCAGAGCCACGACTGGGAGAGAAGAAAAGAATCCTTCCAGGCCCACTCTATAATATGGATTTGAAGAGTTTTAAAGCAAAAGACATATTGAAAATTCACATTTATGCTGTCTGGAAGGAGGATTGCTCCTCTCTGGTTTAACTGGGGAGGGAGGCCCTGTGCTTCCCCCTCTTTGGGGTTCCCAGCACTTTCCCAGCTGCTTTAGGGCATCTGTTTTCTCAGCCCAAGCACTGACCCCTCACTCTGAGCTGCCTCCCTGCTCACAGCAGTGCTGGGACGGGAAAAAAGATCCTTCTTTCCCAACTCCTTCTTTCCCTTGCTTACAGTAGAGCACAGCAAACCCCTGTGAGAGCTGAAACCGGCCTCTCACAAATCAATGTACTTGTTCTCAAAGGCCAAAGCCTCTGGGGTGGATTTCTGCAGATCAGAGCACAGCACCCTCAGACATGAAGCAAGGCCTCAGGGAAATAAGGCAAAGAGCCATCAGCAATTTGCTGGTAGTGTTACTTTCCCAAATCACAAGTGGTGTCAACATCTCCTGGGAGCAACACAATAATTCTGCATCAGAAGGTGTGTTCATAAACTTCTATACAGTGTAAACAACACTGACAAACTACACTCAGCTCTTTATTTTCAGTCAAGAAAGAAATTAAATTGGAAAGTCCAAAGTATAATTTATTTTATTTTTAAAAATCTGAGCAGGAACCAATATAAATTCTGACACTAAGGAGGAGTTTCTCATGCGTGTTTTTCCATCCTGATCATTCAAAAGCAGTCCTCTCCTGAAGTTTTAACTTTGAATATAATTTACATGCAATGAGCTGCATTAGTCTTTCATTATATTTGAGATTATACATGTACATAATTCAGTATATTTAAAGTCATGGTTGCTGTAGAAACCATAATTATATTTCTTGTTAAATCATTAAAGTTAGCATCATTTATGAAATTACAGGATATTATGCAGGAGTAGGAACACAGCAGTGCAAAGCCATTTTACAACTTGAGTCTTACCCATGCACAAATACTTCAGGAAATGCAAAATTAGGGCATCTCCAAGGGCTCTGAATGATGTAAGGAGCTCCAGTTCCATCTCAGACATCAGTTGTCCAATTATGTCTCTTGCTTTATAGCCACAATTTAGTTTCATTGAAATGTCCTGTGAGGCCAGTTGATATATTTGAGTTTCCAGCAGCACTTGGCTTTTCAGCTTTGCTCAAGTTAGGGCAGTGCCCACAGCCTCCATAATGGGATGCAAACTGGATGGAGGAAAACCATACTGCTATTCCTTCATCTCCCACTTTGATTTCATGCAGGACTTCCCCCTCCCCTCTCACACACACCACCATCCTCTGATAAAATGATGGACATCTCCTGGAGCTCCAGTCTCCTGCTCCAGAAGAGAGGACAGGGATGTTTAGGCATGGCTTGTTTGGAAGCAGGGAGCAGCTCAGGTACATCGCTGTGGGATGCTGGGAACTCCCAGATGGGATGAGGCTCTGGGAGCAGCTGTGAGCACTGCAAGCACTCTCATAAGCCAGATGCTCTTATCACAGCTTTTATCCCTTTTTTTACCTTATCTTGCTCTCAGATAGGCAAGCATAAATCTGGAATAAGTCAATTGTTCTTGTGTTTTCCCAGGAGTTAGACTAATGTAGCATACAATTGCCTCCAGACCACTGTATTAAATTGCTTTACAAGGCAATACTTTAATGTTAATATTCTTTAAATTAATACATGTCTTTCAGTTATATTTTACATAAGACCAATTTCCAATGCATTAATTCAATTACCTTCTTTTATAGGTTCAAGTAGGCTTCTAGCAATGCCAGAAAACCACCTGGCAAAACTCCTAGGAAAACCAAACTCTAAAGTGCACACAATTTATATTTCTAAGCTGTGATTTACATTATGAAAATATAATTGCCAAAATGCCACAGACTTGGGCAAAATTATGTTCTCTACATGAGATTATTGGTTTTTCATGCACATTTGTTTCAGGCCGTGACCTGCATATACCACACCACATCTTGCTTGTCCCAAAATCAGTATAGCTGAGTTCCTTAGTTCCAACGGAACAAAATTTGAGCTATGATCCCTGTTGGCAGAAGAGAGATGAAAGAAATTCTACTTTTTATTTTCTACATTTCTAATGCAACATAATCCCAATTTCCTACACACTGATAAGCACAAAGGATAAACATCCATTTAGTTGAAACCCATCATACAGTGGAGAACAAATTCTTTGGCTCACTGATGCCCTCACAGCACACCTGCACTTGCTGTGTGTGTGAGAGGGACAGGACTGATGGCAGCGTGTAAAATCACACCCCTGTCTCCAACAGCTCAAGGTGGGAGTACTTGGAGCTTAATCTGCTAGAGAGAGACCCCAGTGGCACATATGGAGGGAGAACAGCCTGGTGACAGAGTTAGATTTTTTTTGCCCTTGTAAGGTTTGCTTCCCTCAGTCCTCTACGGGTACAGGGCAAAGATTATCACAGGGTACACCCCACTAGATTCATGGATTTAGACCCTAGCCATATTGCAACTCTCTGCTTTAAAGATTTAATCCCTCAGTTATCTCCTTTTATACATATTCAGAAATTGCTATACCAAATTAAGTAACTCTAGAGGTGCCAAACACAAATCAAGACACTGCAATATTAGAAGATGGTGGTACATTTCCATCTTCTTATTGGGCAAACTGTAAGAGTTGCCACCTCTCCTGAGAGAGCAGAGAATATCCAGGCTTGCTCTCTACCCAAGAAACATTCAGCCATATCATTTTTCCTGTGATTACAAATCAAATGTTTCCATCTGGCAGACAAAGCTGAAGCAGCGCTCAGCCAAAATACCACTGATGGTTTTCTCACAGCTACATTGTCTTTAAAGATTATCTGCGCCTTAGGTGTACATAAAAATAGCAGGGCAGCAACTAAGGTGGGAGAACATGGAGTGATATAATTAAAAAAGGGATTATATCTTCAAAGTAGCACAAAGACGTGTCTAAATTTTGTGTTTTATAAAGAAGAAAAGGACTGATCATTTCACAGCATTCATCCAACACTCTTGCACAGCATCTACATTCTCAGGAAAAGAAACAGCCATTGTTTCCAAACATGACACTCTTTCCTTATGCCCATATTAAATATTCACTTTTCCCCTCTGAACAAACATTCTGTTGCTGAGAAAAAAGAAGGAAGAAGAAACAATCCACAAGTGTAAGACCAAACCATTCTTCTATTCAGGCAGGTACCAAAGCTTTGGCTTGGTCCCAGGAGTTCATCCCAAGTGGGAAATGCTCATCTGTACTTGCTCCCACTGAACCTGGTCAGGCTCACAGGGCTACAAATAGCTCTGGACTACGTGCCTGAAGGGAGTGATTCCCTGCCCATGCTGATTATCTCTCATCTTTACCCCTGAGATGCATAGATACAAAAAACAATTCACCTGATGTCAACCAAGCTGAGTGATGGTTTTTACTGACCTTGTCTCTCCTTCTGGACTTTTTGCAATAACATATATAAAGTTAATTTCTCACCTAACTGCTGCAAAAACATTATTCTGAGACCTAATATTGCCTTTTTGTTCAAGCAAACCTCATGCTGAAATGATGATTTTTTTATTTTATTAATGTTTGTATAAGAGCAAAGAAAGTTCTTTTTTTATTTACTCTGTAAAGCAAAGAAATGAACAGTGAACATTAAAATACTACATGGGTTTAGATATTCCAAATCCCAAACAGCTCCTCTTTAATGGATGTGTATTTTTCGTCTGTATAATGAATGTTTCTAAATATACCCAGAGAAAAGAAAGAATATTTACCTTTTTAATATTTAATATTTTGCAGTCGTATAGATGGAAACAATGTAGAATGGGTATATTTCTGAGCAAAGAAAAGATATCCATTACAAGGCTGAAATTGTTTGATTGCAAAATCCACCCATGTTTTGCATCCTGAATGCCAAATAAAAACCAGCTGACCCCAGAACATTGAGATGAACTGTATATAATACAGTGAATAATCAAATGCAAAATATTATTTCAAATCTTGTACAGTGGTTCATACCCATTCTATTTATATGCTGAAATACTGCAAAATTATATCAGCTGGAACATCTGCCTTCATCCCAAAGTCCCACGTTTATCATTGTTTAAAATATTATTTGAAGGCTGCTCATTTCAAAACATCACTGATTGTGATTTTTCTCATCATCCCTTAAAATCCTCCTCATGCAGGCAACATTCACCCATTTCCTGCACACTGTGCTAACAGAGCAATGGGCACAACACCAGAACTCCTGGTGGCACCTACAGGAACCTCCCCTGAGCCCTGTGCTCTCCATGGGACAGGCAGGACCACTCCCAGAGAACAGGGTGCCTATTTTAAACAACTAAACCACATTCTTCACATCATCTAGAGGGAGAAAAATAGCGTTTGTTCTGTGCCATGTCAATTACGTATTATTATCTTTTTACTTAGGTAAATTTCAGTAGAAAAATTTAACCATATTTCCTCTAATAGTAAAAGTGAATCCAGAATATTTGACAGTTTCATGTGTTTGCACTGCTTCTTGAATACCAAAAATTACAGTTGTATACACAGCAAAGGTCAATATCACTATAATTACTACACTGTGAAGGATTGACATCCCACCTCTTTAATCTGTATCACCTGTAAAAGACTGTCCTCCCAAACCCTGTGGGGAATTATCTTTATCAAATCCTTTCTTCTTCTTTTTACTTAATTTTTGTCAATTGCTTTCTTAGAAACATAGTTAGTAATGCAAGATGTTTCACGGGGAACAGAGGCCTAGACCTCCATGGCTCAAGTTAAGACCTTGGAGTTTACCATTTGAGCAATATACCAGTCTTCAAATTCTACACAAAAAAAAAAAAAAAAAAAAAAAAAAAAAAAAAAAAAAAAAAAAAAAAAAAAAAAAAAGAGGTAGTATCATGCAGGTTTTGTCCGAGTCTTTTATATGTAAATGACAAATTGCAAATTAAGCCTGTTGAAGGGGACACTTTTCTGTCATTGCCTTTTATTCAAGCCAGTGCTCTTGAAAGGGTCTCATCACATATACCCAGGAAAGCACATATTTGGGAAGGTTAAACAATTCCCTGAGGAAAGAAGAACAATGATCAGGACCAGCTCTAGCTCTGGGGCTATTTTCTCTATTTAACAATGTTTTCTTTCTAATAACATTTTCCACACTTAAACGTGCACAGCCAATTATACTCAATTTATCTATTCCTGCACCACAGATTTCTAAACAGGCTGTGTTCATCCTCTCAGTTTTGTTAATATATCATTTTGGTTGTATGAAGACTCTGCCAAAATAAAGAAGATTCATGAGTCTGAGTTACCAGCATTTATAATTTGCAGGATCAAGGTGTCACAAGCACAAACCACCTCTATCAAGGAGAGAGCTGGCACACTTTCACCAAAGTGAACCACTACAGCAATGACAGACAAAAAAAGAAGCAGCACACGTAACATTCCTGCTTTGTGAGCCCCTGTTTTAGCATTACATTTCCAATCTTTGCTCTTGAAGCTGGAAACAGTGCTATCAGGTAGGGGAGCTCCTATGAAAATAGGCTAAGAGATGGGGGAGTTGAGCCTGGAGAAGAGAAGGATCTGTGGGGTACCTCAGGGGGCTCCAAAAGAGGTGGACAAGGACCAGGGACAAGGCATGGAGGGACAGGACATAGGGAATGGATTCCCACTGCCAGAGGGCAGGGTTAGATGGGATATTGGGAAGGAATTGTTCCCTATGAGGGTGGTGAGGCTTGCCCAGAGAAGCTGTGGTTGCCCCATCCTGGAAGTGTCCAAGGCTGGGTGAGGTGAGGCTTGGAAAAAACCTGGGATAGTGGAAGGTATCCCTGCTCATGACAGGGGAATGGAACAAGAGGGTCTTTAAGCTCCCTTCTAACCCAAACCATTCCATGATTCTACAATACAAACTAGGATATTCTCTTTTATCCCTTGTACTAGTGCAGTTATATCCATCCTACTTTCAAACAATTTGTATGGACCTTGAACAAAGCATTACTGTGAAGGTACTGGACTATCATGGAAAATATTTCCCATGAGATTTGTAGGAGGTTGCACAGCCATGCATCCTCCCTGGCATCTCGGCACTTTTCCCATCCGTACAAGCACCATCCTGTCTCCAGCCTGGCCCCTTTTGCAGGTTGTAAGCAGGTAACTGAACCTCCTGGGCTCCAGGAAGCAAGTTCACTGATGGTTTGTAGTTGGTAAAGCAAAAATCACTTTCCACTGTGACACTGAGTATTAATAACCCATATATAAACTGGAATGTTGAGAATGGGAACAGCTTGTCAGGGGGGATACATTTTTTTCTACCCTGGTAGGAACACACAGAGCATGAAAAGACACATCAAGTCTTCATGATCTGCAGTAGGAATTTCAGTGTCTCCAAGCAGAGTGCAGACTTGCCAAACACACCAAATTGACAGAGGACAACCCCTCTGTGAGCCACTCTTGTGGTTTAGGGATGGCACTCCCCAGTTTTGTGCTCCCACTGAGACTTTCTGAAGCACACTGCTGCTCACTCTGGGCTTGAGGTGGATGGTGGGGAATAAGGGGTGGATTACATCCAGCAGCCAAAGAACACAACCTGTGCATACTGCAGCCAGACACAGACACACCACACAGCCTCTCCCCACTGGCTCTACAGTGTCCCACTCACCTGGAACCAGAAACAACAGGAATCATCCTCCCTTACGACCATCGAGGCTAATTCTCTTACAGTAAGTAACATTGGTGGGGAGACCCTGCTGCCATTTGATGTTTTGGAACACACCATTGGTATGGCCTGCCTCAGTGCTGCTCTTTTTCAGGGAATGCCCCGTAGAAAGTAAATACTGCTGCTTTTTATGTCCTATTGCTTTTAAAGCTCCTAATTTCTCACTACCATGTGGGTTCTGTATACACTGCAGAATCTCCTTACACAGAATCCCTGTTCCCATGGCTTATAATTTTAATATAAGATTGATCTGCACAACCCATTTTCTAATGAGCAGTGATAAATAATCCCAATTAGAAACCTAATATGAGAGTATTTGCCCTTCACGTATAATTGCCCTTTTCCACTCATAAAGGGAGAGGGTTTTGTCTCACTTATATATTTACCTATGATTTTCTGTCCCATGTTAACATTTCCACTGCTATTTGACATTTCATTCTCAGGATTTTCTCTTCCAATTATTTTTTATTGGCTGTGATTTTGTGTCTTTTATTAGAGGTGCAGAAGGCCACCTGCCAGAAATTCAACCCCTGCTGCAGATGCCTTTTGTCAACAGCTTTATCTAGACATCTGAGCACTTTTGGTTGGTTAAGGTCATTATTTTTATTCAAACTGAGAACCACTAGCATTTCCTCATTATTTGCTCTCAAATACTCTTTATCTATTCCCACATTTTGCTCAGTTGCTCACAGTCTCCCCCTGACTTGCAGTGTTAATGGTTACACAGTTGTTCCCTCTAATTGAGCTGTGACCCATTAACTTCCCAGACTAATTTTACTCTTCACTACTTCAGGTTAATTTGCAGTCTCTGTTGCAGCCAGTGAAGTTGCATTGGTTTTATTATTCCAAGAGGCAGGCTCTTTTTCTGAGACTGCATACCAGCTCCTTTGACTCCATTGCCCAGTTCTTTTCCCCTTCCTAGCACTCTCTTTGGTGTTAGTAGGGTGCTAAATCTTACTTCTTTGGCTATTCAGATGACTGCAACTGGGCATTGTCACTTCCCTGCTCAGTAAATGCTTATTATTCCTCAATAACTCTTTGCTACTCAGCAAAGCAATAATTTTGCAGCTGCTGTTTTCATCTCAACCTCTGTTTCTTTCATCTTGCCAGTACTTAGGGTAAAGAAAAAGTTTTTGTCTTAGTTTCCTTTCCACAGTTTTTTGTGTTAGAAAAAGTTTAGGTCCCTACAAAAAGATTTTCCAAAACACCTTATCAAAACAGCTCTTTGATATTCTGCATAGATTGAACTTTCCAAAGTCACTCCTCCTATCAAGTATTTGGGGTTCGTTTGGGCAGGATTATGATGATGGATGCATAGCATTAAGGTCACTGGAGGCTAAAATGGAAATGGAATACATATTTTTGTCCTTCTCTTCTGATGACTGCCCCTGAACTGTTCCTGAACAATCTGCACTCCGCTGTCCTGCTCTGCACAGCCTGGGCAGCTCATGAACAACAAGATTTTGTTACCACACAGGGCTTCAGGCTAACAGCAACAAAGTCCAGATCCTCCACTAGCAAAATGCTAATCCCTGGAATTATTGCTTTCCATTTTGTGATCCCAGCCTTAGACTTCTCTGGATTCACTCCAGACCTGCTTCTTGAGGCTGCCCAAACTTTTGGCTTCCCATTGCCTCCACAAAAGGTGCAGGCAGAGAGACTGGCTGCTCTAATTGCCCTAATGAGCCCTGTGCCAGCTTGAAATGAGGCCAGTGCTGGAGAAGGGCAAAACATTTGAGTTATCTGCAGGGCTGCCACAACCCTGAGTCAGAACAGTGCAGGTCCAAAAAGGGAGTTCCACTAATCTGCAATTTCCAGGCCAGAGCTTTGTATTTCAAAGAGAATTGGAGACTTGGCTTGACTCTGATTTGGAACAAAAGCCACATCTTCCCTAGTTCCCTCACAGAGGCAATCACCATCTCATCAGCAGCTTGCACCAGAGCCAAAGGCCCCAGGAGCCACAGGTGCAGCTCAGCACAGGCCCTGAACATGGGGAGCTGAGACATGTTGGGATGAGATCCAGGTGAGCCAATGGGAAACCAGTCCCTCCAGCAGCCCAGATGGCTCCTGGAGGGGTACAAACACAGCAAACATCTCCTTTTCCATGAGCATTCCTATTTTCCAGCAGCATCCACAGCCTCTCCTCTCCCTCCATCTGGAAAGATGGTTCCAAACTCACGAGAGATTTGTTTCCCAGAAAAGAGTCTGCTAGGTCTCAACACTCATAGTATTGTCACTAAAGCCAGACTTCACTGTCTTACTTAATTCTCCTCCAATCCTACCCTTAAATACACTGCAATCTTTCTCATTCCTGTTCCAGCAGATTATCTTCCTAAATTAACATGTCATATGCACAGTTTTCAATTTAGCATTTCTTGATTCCATTCACATCATTCCTCAGGAATTTTCTCTGACAGCAGTATTTGAGCTGTACATTAAAAGCAGATTAATTCTTTAATTGCAGTTACTCTTAGGTTCCTATGCACTACTGCTATAGGATTTGACTGATTGCATTCATAAAAGAGATTGAAATTAATTTTCTTTTCATAACTTTGTACTAAATGAGTGAGAATAGCCTCCAGGAAGCAACAAACATAATGGTTGTCTTTAAGTTTTCAAGAGTTTTAAGCATTAATAATGGGATGCCTTAATAAAAAGGAGATAAATGTCATGTTCTTAGAAATAAGAATTATCAAGCATCTATTAAAACCACTTTTGAACCTAGCAATGAAAGCTCATCATTGTAAATAAAAAACAGGAAATTACACAATGATTCAGCAATGCACACAGGTCATCCAGCCTGAAGCCAGGAATCTTTACAAACCCAGTTCACTATGGTCAAAATTAACCAATATACTGTTGATAAAGACCACACACTCATAGGTCTTACCAATCAGGCTTGTGTCACTCTCTACAGACACACAGTGATTGCCTAGAAGGATTACCAAAACTTTCTGAAAATTCATAGCCATGCAAGGCAATAATATTCCATTTTGTTCATTTGGTGATTGAAAGCTACTGTTCCTAATATCACACACTTGCTTTAATATAAAGCTTTATTACACAGTTACAATTCTCCAACACTGAGATTTGTTTAAAATGTTTCTTCATTCCTCTGGGGAACACGAGCCATCTAGCAGTCATTTTAACATTGATTTTAATTTCTTGTTTATATATGGGTATTTTATTAAAATTCAAATATTTTTCTTTGCTTTACACCTTTTACAAGGCATTTTTCTCTTAGCACCATAAGATCCCTGAAAGTTTAGGAAATTGTGTTATAAGGCATTTAATTATTTAGTGAGCATTAAAAATTTTAATGCAGAACTTTTAATTTTGCAAGTAATTCAAGGCCACATTATCTCCAAGTTTTATTCTTTTAAATACAGTAGAAAATTTTTCTCACATTCTTCCACTCTGGTTTGCACGTTGCACCATTCAGTGAAATGTGTCAGTGGATAGAAACATGTAGGTAAGTTTAAAGCTTTTTTTCCTCCCTCAATCATCCCCTTTAAATACCATTCTTGACCCATTTATAAATAAGAATCACAAGTCTGAAAGAGGCTTTTTTTTCCAATATCTTGCATAGGTAACTAAATAAATTGTAATAGTACAACTATCTGCTCAGTTTGTTTTTAAATAAAGCATTAGTTGTTTTGCCACTTACAGTAAGTTGGTTTTGAGGCTGGATATTTGCTTTATATCACTTACCTTAACTCTCTTGTATCCAAAATATTCTTGCTGAACATCCATAAGCCTTTGGTGTTAGAACTATCAAGCCAAAAATTTAGATCCAAAGGACAAGTGTTTTCAAGAATATGAAGGTTACAAAACAAAGAGTAAGATCCATGCTGAGTTATACATAATGTCTGATAGGATAAATCTTATGATTAAAATATTCCTAAATTCATATACTCTTTTCAATTTACCCTCAATGAATCTCCTTGAATATCCCCAAAAACCTATTAATTTTGAAGCTTTGAAGTATGAGTCTAGAGTCTCATTTTCCTGATTGCACATTTAAATCTTCCAGTTCCAGGGGGTATTCTTGAAAAATATTTAATATACAGTCTGGAACTTAATACCATTTTTTAATAAGCTGTTTTCCCTTCAACCCTTGATACTTACCAAAATACTTTAATCACACCTCATCACTGTTCTTTTCTTTCATGCTACAATGTCTGGAAAAAACACAATAACAGACCATTTTTTTTTCCCCACAAAGTCCTGGGTTTCCTTTGATTTTTCACAATATTTCTCTATGCTGAGCTAAGAAAAGGAGGCTCATGGGGCATTTTCTTTCTACAATTGCCTGACAGGAGGTGGGAACCAGGTGGGGACTGTCCTGTCCCACAACAAACAACAGAAGGTAGAGGAAACAGCCTCAAGTTGTGCCAGGGGATGTTTAGGTTACACATTAAAGAAAATCTTTCCATGGTAAATGTTGTAAAGCACTGGAAAAGGCTTTCCAGGGCAGTGGTGGAGTCTCCATTCCTGGATGTGTGCATGTGGCACTTGAGGAAATGTCTTAGTGGTGGCCTTGGCAGTGCCAGGGTGGGTTTGTGGTTAGACTTGATGATCTTAGATCTTTTTCAATTTTGTTGGTATAGTGATTCTAAGATTAGGGTGATACATAACTCCTGTCAGAAACTCCCAGCTGCAGAAAGGAAAGCCCTTTTTAATCCCTAGAAAACACTTTTAGTACATACAATGAGCTTCCCTTAGTATGCAGTTAATTAGCATTATTATTATGTTTGCATTATTTTACCACTGAGCAATCTCATTGAGATATCCTCATGCAAAAACTGAGCAAAAGGAGGACTTTCTTCCACAAAATCTTACAAACCAAGCAAAAAAGCAGTTCAAATCAAGCAAAGGAAGGTGGGAGACAATGGGTCAGTCTCAGAATACTGCCAAGTCCTCCACAGGTAAGTCAGAATTCCAAAGAGTTTTCCCTTAAGAAAATAAGGTGGCATTTACCCATAATGCTGAAAGTGCACATTCAGCTAAAAAGACCTGGTAAAATAAAACAAACATGGCAAGAACAAACTTGCCATGGAGAAATCCACCCCAGAGAGATTTCCATGTGGGCTTTCCTGGGATGGAGGGACGCAGCACAGCACACAAGCACTGGCTCATTGCTGAGGTGAGCTGAAATCCTTCATTGCAGGGGAGCCTATGAGGAGATAGGATATGACTCACTCTTGAGAGGGGGAGCATACACACATCATACCACAAACCAACCAGCATTGAACCTTCAGCCAAAATTCAGTGGGATCAGATTGATATGGCTGCAGACATTTGGCAGCATCTGCTGATCACCTTCCTGCCATGTGCTTCAGTAGGTCCTGGATTTAGTTTTGGACTATCCAGGGTGAAAGGCAGCAGCATTACAGGATATTTTTATTCCAGTTCTCCCATGACTCTCTCTTGTAAGATGAGTTAAATGTAGTTTAAGCTGACACCTTCCTCCCAGGGGAGCTTTTCAGACTTTCAAAATTGTATAAAATCACTGAAAGAAGGAGGTTGCAATGGCACAGGTTAGAGATCTCTGGAGAGCTCCAGGGCAGGAAAAAGGTTTAGAATACTGATTCTAGATGTGGCAAAGCTTGAAGCTGTAATGAGGTTATGTCAGATGAAAAAAGTCATTCAAAAGAATCTTTCCTACCACCATAACTGCTGCTGTGAAAATTAAATACTAAATCATTTTCTGAGAGGAAGCAATTTTAAAAAACAATTTTAGATGTAGACTCTGACAACCATCATATGCTTTCTACACACCTTTCACAACACAATTTAGTAGAATGACACTTCATATAAAGAACAGAAAAATTAGGAGTTTCATGTGTGCTGGTCTCAATCCACAGGAAGAGTTCAGAATGGTTGCTAAGATTTTAAAATAAATTAACTCATCTATTTCAGCTGAGTTAAATACAAAATTAGAAACACTTTGCATCATAACATTACCTCTGTGCACTTGCTGGAAAATGAAACTGGATAGTTTGCAATGTACCCAATTAAATACAGATAGCCTGACTAGTCCCCAGGACACCAAAGCACTCCCTGATTTGCAGCCATTGTAACTGAGCACATTACCTATGCTCCTGTTTACATATCAGTACATTTCTCACAAACTTGGCCTGCAGCTTCCGTACTGCATTACAGGACACTGCACAAAAGAGCACCAAACCTTGCCATGGCCATACACCCCATGGCAAATGACTAATAGCTGGGAAAATAATAGGAAATAATAGGAAAAAACCTATTTCCAAACAAGTCACCAAGTTCTGAAAGTGTTGAGGAAAGAGCATCTGTAAGCAGAGGAGTATTGCCACAGTTCACTGTACATACTGCTACACTGATGACACGCCTGAGCAACTTTCCAATACCAAGAATATGGAAGAAAAGGCTGAGAATCCAGCATCCCAAACCAGCTGTGGTAGGCAGCCATGGTGGGAAAGAACATGGCTAATCTCACTCAAGAGACAACAGTATTTATGTCCAATTAGGTGGCTTCATCTGAAATTTTAACATACACATAAAAAGCAAATGTTAAGTTCAGTGCAGACCTCAGAGCCTGAAGCCACCAAAGGGGGAAGAAAGACCTTTAAATTTCACTGGAGCAGAAAGTTGTTTTGCAACCAGTTCTGGTAGAGAAAACATGTTTAAATCTATATGGAGCAAAAACTACTTCTACTCTGATAAGATGCAGCCTTCCTCTATTAAAAAGGGAGACAGATAAGAAATAAACCCTGTCAAGACTCCTGAAGACTCAAAAAGTTGAGAGTTGTGAGGAAAATCCATCAAGAGGAAGAGAGGTGATCATTAAAGCCAATGTCTTTATTGCCTGTGTCCAGGGAATAATACTGAGCTGAACTGGGAAATGCAAAGTCTCTCCTCTGATGCAGATTGCCAGTGGGAAAAACAAACACATTTAGGGGTGTTTTTGTTAATTTCTTCATGTTCTAGATGTTAACCTCCAATGGATGTATTTTCAGGCTGTGAGACTGGCTGCTTGGCCAGGATCAATACCTCAACTTAAAAGAGCTTTTTGAGCTGATCTTTATCTCCAAGCAGAGTGGGGAAATGCCCACCTAATTAGATGACCCTTTTCTTTTGCACAGAAATTCTCAGCAAGGATGGAGAAAATTCTAAGGAGGAGCATGGAGCCAAGTGAGGCAGGACTGTGTGGGTGCAGGAAGAAAAGTTGGCCAGGGAGCAGAATTTATTGTGATTCCAAAAGCCAACAGGGTGGCTGACCCCACACCTGGAAGCAGTGACTGACCTGCAACCACACCATGGACTGGGGGAGATTTGAGTATTAAACCTTTGTTTTATTCTTTTATCTAATATCT